>JAGIQG010000006.1:80673534-80940862 GCA_024679065.1 Sphyrna mokarran
TAAAAATGTTTTGGAGAGATCTAACAGTTACTAGTAGAGGAGTATGTTGATAAGCTGATATTAGCATCCGTCATCTTTTTGGAAACATGGCCACTTTCTGAGTGTGGTACTTGTTCCAAACTTGGCTGCAATCAGGAACACTCGTGCTGGGTATCTAAGTGGTACAAGTATTGTATTAATATTTATTTTGCATTTTATATTTTCCTCCAATGCTTTTATTGCCACTAACGGTAGACAGACAATGAGCTTCTGTTAACTTTGGCATAGAACATAGAACAATACAGCACAAACAGGCCCTTCGGCCACGAGTTGCGCCGATCACATCTACCAATCCACAGACCTATCTATAACCCCCTATCCTATTTTTTTCCATATACTCATCCAGAAATCTTTTAAAAGACCCCAGTGAGTTTGCCTCAACAACCTCCGACGGCAGTCGGTTCCATTCACTCACCACCCTCTGAGTGAAAAACCTACCCCTGACATCTCCTTTGTATTTGCTTCCCTGCACCTTAAATCTGTGTCCTCTCGTAGTGACCATTTCAGCTTGGGGAAATAGTCTCTGAGAGTCCACCCTATCTATTCCTCTCAACATTTTATAAACCTCTATCAGGTCACCTCTCAACCTACGTCTCTCCAGTAAGAAGAGTCCCAGCTCCCTCAACCTATCTTCATAAGGCATGCCTTCCAATCCAGGCAGCATCCTTGTAAATCTCCTCTGAACCCTCTCAGTAGCCTCTACATCCTTCCTATAATGAAGCGACCAGATCTGCGCACAATACTCCAACTGGAGTCTGACAAGAGTCTTATAGAGCTGCATCATTACCTCCTGATTCCTAAACTCTATTCCTCGATTAATGAAGGCCAGTACACCGTACGCCTCCTTGACCACTTCCTCCACCTGCGAGGCTGATTTAAGAGTCCTATGGACCCGGACCCCGAGATCCTTCTGCTCTACAACACAACTAAGACTCCTACCCCTTATATTGTACTCCTTCATCCCATTATTCCTGCCAAAATGGACCACTACACATTTATCCACGTTGAAGTCCATCTGCCACTTCTCCGCCCAGTCTTGCATCCTGTCTATGTCCCGCTGCAACTTTTGGCATCCTTTCAGAACATCCACAACACCACCGACCTTTGTATCATCGGCGAACTTACTAACCCATCCCTCCACTTCCTCATCCAGGTCATTTATGAAAAAGACAAACAGCAAGGGTCCCAGAACAGATCCCTGGGGCACTCCACTGGTTACTGACCTCCATGCAGAAAAAAACCCATTCACAACCACTCTCTGCCTTCTGCCGGCAAGCCAGTTCTGGATCCACGAGGCCAAAGCCCTTTGGATCCCATGCCCTCTCACCTTCTCCAGAAGCCTTGCATGGGGGACCTTATCAAACACCTTACTAAAGTCCACGTACACTACGTCCACCACCCTTCCTTTGTCAATGTGTTCAGTCACATTTTCGAAGAAAGCAACTAGACTCGTAAGGCATGACTTGCCTTTGACAAAACCATGCTGACTATTTCTAATCAGTCCAAACTTCTCCAAATGTTCATATATCTTATCCCTCAGAAGCCTCTCCATCAGCTTACCAACCACTGAAGTCAGAACTAATAGCTAGAACTAATTGGCTGACCATATTTCTGCAGAACTAAATCGACTAAGTTTCACCATCTATTCCCAAAACAGACATTTGCTTCTTTAAAGAGCTGCATCCAATGATCCAAGGCTAAATTGATGCAAGCTAAATTATTCGCCAAGGCTGGAATTTTATCCCTAAATGTCTAGTTGAGAATTGCAATACAATTGTTTATGTTTATTTTACTAACTTGTTAAACATAAATACCACGGGGGGATTCACTGGCTTCATTTGCCGCTGGTGGGAATCTTGACACCTCGCTGAATGGGGCATCCTGTTGCCATTCATCTAGGCAGCCCTTGATTAGGTTCCTACCCAGACCAGGCTGCAACCCATTGACTATGGACAACCACTAATTTGAATGAAATTAATGGGCATGAAGCCCAATTCAAAACCTTCTTGCTGCTCACCAACCTCCCCAGTAGGATCTGCATCGGGCAGGCATTGGTGCTGGTCATGAGCATCGTGGAGCTGGTGTGTTGGATCCCAAGGGGTCTTTTGGTTCATAGCTGCAGGCAACTTCAAAGCAGCTAAGTTCTCTTCCCTATATACATTGTGGTTAGGAACAATGGGGGGGGGGGGTAGGGTTGGTGGAATAGAGATGCATTCAAGTGAAGAGTAAGATAAACACTGCATATTGTTGAAAAACCATAAGGTTGTCAATCAAAGGCCTATTAGAGTGCACTATGAAACTGAATGAAAGCAAAGGTTTTCAAAGGAAAACAAAGGACTTCAAAGAATTTCCAAGAATTTGCACTCACTGGAAAGGGTCAGAAACTAGGGATACATGCTGTTATTAAAAATGGGGCTCAAGGAGCATCTGAAGAGAAGGAAATCCCCTTTCCTCAGTGGAAATGTCTTCTCCTGTCTGTCAGAGGAGCTGAAAGGGATGTTCTCATACTTGCAGCTTTTGAGAGAAAGGGGAATACCATCTGCCGAATGGAGAGCTGCTGGTATTTGGAAGCTTGCCAGTTGTCCAGATTGCACAGACGTTAAAGCGATCAGCCCACTTCAAGGTTTTCACAGTATATAGACCAGAATGAAGGCTTTGATTGAGAAACGCCTAAAATCACCAGGCCAAATATTTTTTTTAGAGGGGGGGGGGCTTTCACCATTTCCATTGCGGATGTGTGGGGGGGGGGGGGGGGGGGGGGAGGAGGGGGGCGGTGGTAGGGCCTGTCTGTCAGCATGGACAACAGCCAAGCTGATGGGAGTGTTTGCTGCAAAGTATAAATTTGCATCTCTCAGGTGGGAGAATCCCATTTCACAGCAATGATGATGCCAGCAGGAAACATTCTGGTTTTCTTGCTAGCTTGGGACTTAAGATTCAAAACAGGTGAACTGCAGCCCACATCACACTTACTGTTCCATACTTCAGTATTGGAATCTGTCTTATTATGTCTAATTTTAATTCCCATTAGAAGTAAGCCACATTTCATAGGTAAAAGACTCATTGTTTCTTGTATGAAAAGCATATGTAAAATCAGTCGTTATGCTGATGCAGTTATGACCCTGCTCTACAAGACAGCATTCTCCTCAAATAATTTCAAGTGAATCAATTTTTCAGAAGTTCAATAATATTAAATTGTCAGTGTGACAAGTGAGTATTAATATATTGGCAATGTTGCTGAAGCTTCAAGACAGATTCACAAAGTATTTCATATTTATATATGTGTGTATCTTAAAAACCTAATTTATTAAAATAACGTGTGAACGCTTTGGAGTTCTATCAAGTCATCCTGCAAAATTGTACAACACTTTGAACATTGTGCAATAACGGTGTTAATAGCATAATTGAAAAAGGGCAACAAAGATAGCAAGCACAATTTACAATTCGTACAGCACGGCTAGAATAAACGTGAAAACATCTGGCAATACTTTAACCCCTTAAATGTTAGCCTTGATTGCAATCAAATAACATACAGAGAACCAACAAAGCACATTCAGTAAGGGTTTAATACAAGGTACACAACTACTGGTTACAAATAATTATCTTATCCTTATTGTGTTTTATTTGTACATATTCTTATATATGCATTCAGAACACACATAATACAAGTGAATACTCAAAGTAAAAAGACATTTAACTTGATACGCATATAAAAAATTAACATTAATAACCACAGTTTCTTGTTTTGTGAAAAGTGAGAAATATAATTTAGTTGGAATACAGAAGTATTATTAGCTATCTAGAGGCTGTTAGGAGAGCTTGTATGCACAACGCACACACTGGGTGGCTGCCATTTTGGAAATCTTACCTCTCATTATACATTTTTTTGTTGTTGTCAATGTAATACTTGGTATTTTAGATATTTATAATATGGGTTAATCAAATATTTGATTGTATTACTGAAAAATACAATTCTAGTCTGTTCAGGAACATTAGATGTAAATATTTCAATTTATTTAATATTCATTAAGTTGGGCAAAAAGCATGGCTCAACACAAAAAGGAAATTCCTGCCTCAGTACAAGCAGAGTGATTTGTGCCTTATGTTCTCTGTAAGATTATTAATTTCATTTCACTCAGTGCTCATTCAAAAGAATGCCAACAGTATGTCAGCTTTATGCAGGGAAGGACAATTGTGACTAATATGGTTCAAGTGCACATTGATAAACAACTTGTTCTGAATACTTAGGGCCTTTATTCTCACGTATGGGAAACGCAGGGCTAGTTTATGCTTGTCACATCAAACAGTGGTGAATATCCTAAAATTTCAGATGGTACACGTTGATTATTGGACCTCAATGTTCATTATCTGAATAAAATGTACTTAATGAAATTTGGATTGTTTTTCATTTTCTTCACCTTGTAAACAGGAGGCACAAACTGGAGCTGATAGCCTTACCATTGTGTTAATGTAACTGGTTCATGGAGTTTGGATGCTTTATCATGTTTAAGGTGCAATATCAATGCAAGTTTACTGTTGTTGGCTCCACTTTGAAGGAAGCGACATGGTGGTTCAGGCAATAGAATCAGAGATCAGAAGAGGCCTTTTGGCCCATCGAGTCTGCATTCGCCTGAGAGAAACACCTGGCCTCCTACCTAAGCCCATAGCCTTGAACGTTAAGTGCCAAGTGCTTTTTGAAGGATACTCCCAGGCAGCACATTCCAGACTATCACCACACTTTGGTGAAAAAATATTTTGCTTACATTCCATCAATAGACACTTCTTAACATGAACATTGGAGTCTTAAGGCTTAAATGAAACACTCAACTGCCATTTTTTGCTAGAGTTGGTTGGATTTTGTACCATCCATTCTATAGATGATGGAACTTAAAGGATCTAGTAAATACATGCATAAGATTGTTTTTGTGAACCTTGGAGGTGCAGGGCTGCTGCTGCTCTAAAGCCCTCATTCTGCACAACTCAACCCATCCCACCACGATAATCTATTATGCTAGAGGCTTAATCAACTTTGCCTTAAGACCACAACTCAGCGAACTGAATCTAGATACTTATATTTTTCAACTCATCTGTCAAATTGATTTGAGCAGGAGCTCGAAACCATGGGGCTTCCACTGATTGTTGTGTAAAAGACGAAATTAACCCAGAAAATATCTCCATAGACTTACTATGGTTTCTCCTTGTTGCTTTTCTGAAACCAAATAGAGCTTATCTTTGTGTGTGATATTTACAAATAGCATTACAGGTAGCCTTAGTCACTGTTTTTATATAATACGTACACCAGATCATCAAACGCCAATATTACTTGCATGATAGAGTCGTCAAATTCATTGCCTACTTTCTTTCTCAGAATTAAATAATGCACACTGCTTAAAATATTTTAAAACAACTTCTTCAAAGAATTTGGTGCATTTTTGTGGTTATTTTATGATTATGTTGGATGCATCCACTAATTTGCACAACTAATTGCTTACCCTATAAGTCAAATGGAGAAAGTACTTTTGTGATTGCTCTCTACACGCTTAACTTCAATAAAACTTTCAAATCAAGTTTTGTTTAACACAATATTTTTGTCTTCTGTGATGAAAACCAGATATTTTCTTTTAGGTCAAATATACAATTTAGAAAACGTATTTTAAGAAATACCTAGTCTGAAATACACGGTAAATTCAGGTGCATCCTGTATGCTGTATGACTAGAACCAGATTACAGAAATAAACTGTTGCAAGAGCTTTAAAAACTTAAATTAGTTTTGTTGCAATTTTAACCCCTTTGTCAGTCTTCCTTCCTCCATACTGCACTCCTAGAGTGGGAGTCTTTCATCTCATATTCCTCCATAGTTGCCATCACCGTTTCTCCATGTAAAGCCATAGAAAGAATGATTTGCACGTTACACCTTTTTGGCCTTAAGTGTTTTCTCTGTTAAACTGGGCAAAACTCAGAAAACTGGTACTCTAAGGATCATTGATTTTGGGTACCATGTATGACTGGATAGCGACCCTATTTTAATGTATAATAGTCCTCCATGCCATCTGAATTGTAAAACAAATTGTAGGAACTGTTCTTTATCCAAAGTTTCAGAACCAAATGTCCCATTGTCATTGTTTGTTCCTTTGATTAAATTGATTTGATTCAGTTAACATTTTAAAGGCTTGTATATTTTTTTCTTCCTTAAGCTCTATTACAATTACTAGTTTGAAGGTCCATCCATGAAAATGAACCAAGCAGTCAAATGAGCATTTATTTTAATATCTAACAATATGCTTAATTTACTCCTTACCAATGTCATTTCATTGACCTGCCTTTTTCTCTACAAGGAGTTTGGTCTACACAGCGATGAATTAAATCTATACCTAGAACACTGGATGCCCAGTTCACTAAGCCTGTACAAACTATATCCTCAAAAATACTTTTGATTCTAAATGTTGATGAATGAAAATAAAAGCAATTGAGAAAAGGGGAGGAGCTGTGTCAAAGAACCAAAACAAAGAGACTGGAGGCATGCCTTTCACATTATAAGATTGCCAAAACAAAAGGAGATCAAAAATGTGATTCTTTCTCCACTCCTAGATGTGAATCACTGAGAATTGCAGTGGAAGCCAGCTCTGTTAGGATCTTCAAGTCAGCATCACTGCTTTTCACCGATCACATCAAAGGCACTTCAATAAGAATTTGTTCTCACAGCTGACGTCTTACCACATCATAATGAAAGCATTTGAAATAAATAAACTTCTATATGGCAGGTTACTTCTTCAACTGACTTCCCATGTGATTTGACAAGCAGTTACTTTTTCCCTTGGGAGCGTGGATACATGGTACAACTAAACTCTCAATAATTTATTCTAACAAAACTACAGCTGCCATTGGAAATGAGTTGTTCCTCTGTATGGTGAGCAACTGATGTTGGTGATAAAACTTAGTAACCAGGAATTATGCCAAGGAGATCTTGTGAGCCACTGCTTAGTGATGACATAGTCCACTTTGTTAGCTTGATTTTATAAAGCATAAAAAAAAATTGACTCTGTGATGTGATTGGATTAGGAAGTAAATTCTGTAGAATCATAAAATAGTGGATCATGGTGGAGTGTATTTTACAACTGAGATAAAGGAATTCTGACTTTTAAGAACTGCAGATTCTTGGGAACACCATCACCTGCAAATTCCACTTTAAGCCACACACCATCCTGACTAGGAATGATATCTCCATTGCTTCACTGTCACTGGGTCAAAATGCTGGAACTCCCTCCCTAACAGCACTGTGGCTATGCCTACATCACATAGACGGCAGTTTAAGAAAGTGGCTCATCGCCACCTTCTTCAGGACAATTAGGGATAGGCAATAAAAGCAGATGTAACCAGTGATGCCTGCATTGTGTGAAAAAATATATAAACAAAAACATTTAGCAGATGTGACATAGTTTGCAGGATTGTTCCTTTCCATGAAATCATCTTAGTATCAAATTTAATCATGATGCTGTTGAATAATGTAGAGTTTAGATTTCATGCTGGTTGGATTACCAGACTGAATAAATGGGTGCCTTTAAAATGAGTTCACATGAAATGCCAATTTATTTTGTGAAAAACAGACATTGTTGACATGCAGAACTGAGAGAACTGACCTTCCCACCTAGATTCAAAGTCCTGGAAAACACATCAGGGGAGAAGGTAGCAAATAGAATGTCAAATAAACAGATGATTAATAAAACAAAATACTGAATCTTTTCTACTTTGCATCGTGAAAAGAAAGCTTCATTGTAGTGACTTGAAGAAGATGTTTTGTGCTAATGACAGAGTATGAGATATCTGGATTGCTGCTGACAGTCAAGATGTGGAGATGCTGGCACTGGACTGAGGTAAACACAGTAAGAAGTCTAACAACACCAGGATTAAGTCCAACCAATTTATTTGATAGTAAATTCACAAGTTTTTGGGGTTTGCCCCTTCGTCACGTGAAGGAGCAAACCCCAAAAGCTTGTGAGTTTATTATCAAATAAATTGGTTGGACTTAAACCTGGTGCTGTCAGACTTCCGACAGTCAAGATATCAGGGATAGATAATTCAAGATCAGATATAGTTTCCAATTTTTGGAGAAAAATTCTAATGCCAGGAAGCTTTCACAACCTGCTGATGGCCAGAATTTTAAGATCCAACAGTAACATTGTCCTGGGCAATAGTCACCTAAAGATGAGAACATTTTGTGGGTGCCAGTCTTGGCTGTGTGGTAACAGTTTTACCTTTGAGTCAGAAGGTAATGTATTCAAACACCATTTTAGAAATTTGAGTCCATAATCTAGGTTAACATTTGAGTACAATAGTTGAAGAAGTGTTGCACTGTCAGAGGTGCTACTTTTCAAATGAGATGTTAATCTGAGGGATTATCTGCCTTCTTGGATGTGAAAGATCATGTGGCACTATTTTGAAAAGGAGGATAATTGGGTTATCAATACTTATTCCTCAATCAACATCACTAAGATTATTTGGTCATTATCTCAGCAAGTGAAGGATCATCTTGTGCACAACTCACTGCCACATATTCTTACAACAAAGATTCTGCAGAAGTATTTTATTTCTATAAAATGCTTTGGCACACCCTAAGGTCATTAAAGGTACTAGGTGAATACAAGATGGTTATTCCTCTTCTTGAACCATCAAATAACTGGCTGTAATCTTTGATGTTTTAAACTGGTAATAGATCCAGAAAGAATTAGAAGCTTTGTTCTTAATGCATTCAAGAATTGTTGTTATGGTGTTGATCAAAAAAAAGACAGGATTTTTAATGAAGAATTTGCAATAATTGTATAAGGTTAATGTGAAATATATCTACACTAACCAAGATGCATTGCATAATCTCCCAAAAGCATTACTAATATTGGGTTATTAATGAAAAGAAATTCCTGTCAAACACAACTTGTATACAATCATAAGTGGTACTGGAAAGTGTGATCTAGGGAGTGTTTTCTTGTGAAGCAGTAATTGATACTGGCATTAACATGGCAGCAAAAACAGTCAATAAGTTCAAGTGACTTTGATGGCATAAGGAAGGACTCTGGTTAGTTTAAATTTTCTTAGAATGTGGTAACATGTCACATAACTGGCCACGCAGAGTCCTTGGACTATAAGATACTTCTAAATACATTCATCAATGTGAACCATATTTCATTCCGATTTTTTGAAGGACACCAACATATTGCATATTTTCATATGGTTCTCAGTATGTCAAGGGCTTGGCAGAACATCATCCTGAATGATCAAACAAGGAGGATGAGTAGGATGTGCTGAAGACTGCACTGACTTCTAATTTATTTTCTTTTATTTCTAAGTTGTTCTCTCTCCTTGGTTTTGATTATAATTCAAAATCTCACATTGAGAGAAAGCAATGCTTGCAGACTGTGCTTTTACAGCGAAACTCCCAAGAGTGAATAAATAGAAAGTAGGCATAAAGAAATGTACTTAGGTAACATGGCAATTTAATGTTGCAAGCTTTGCTATGAAAGCAACATTAACAATGCATTTTCTTTCAATATTACTCATAAATATTCTTCCTGTTACTAGTGTCTTATCATTGAAATTGTGTGAATGAACTTATGCAGTTCCTCTGCTAAACTAGTGCAAGGAGGAAACACCATGCTATTCTCTTGCTTTCCATGTTTTTTCCCAGGTAAATTATGAAAACTGAAAGGAAAATCTTATTCCATCACATTTCATCATTGAATGATTTGAGAAAGTTAAGAAACATAAAAGAACTTTCAAAGAAGATGACCTGACTAACTGCAGCAGAGCAGAAGAATGTCCATGAACTAGGGTGATTATTAATGTTGCATGTTATATAGAGAGGCAGAAATATTCCATTAAAAAAAAACTTTCCCCCTTGTGTCTTGATGCTCTTTACCATTCTCTATACAAAAGGGAGGGAAAGTGACAAGACATTTTTCAATACTACTCGAGAAGGCAGCTAAGAGGCATGCAGGATATTTTAGATGTCCCTAACTTCAGATTCCTTCCCTTTCCTTCACCCTTCCCCCAGAAAAAATCTTCTATCCACCTAGACCTTGGTTGCAGAACCATTTTAGAAACTGAGGCTGCATCGAATTTATGAGACACAAGCATCCATTCTATCACTCTTTGCTATAGTATATCTTAGCACCAATATATCATGTCAATGTGTATGATTCCCAGTCTTCCAGTCAATGGTGCACATATGAAGTTGATTTATGAGTCTATAAGTACCAGATTAATTTGAATAAAAGCGTTTCACATGAATCTACAATCATCAAACTGGGAAAATATACTCTCCTTAGGATTTTTTAGATCAAATATCAGTTTAAAATATTTTGGAATAGACCTCAAACAACAGTTTTGTGAAATTAGCTAACAGATTCGTAAATTTTAATTTTTACTTCGGTTGTGCATCTGTGTGGTGCTCTTTTAAGGTACAGGCATTCAATTCACGGATTGGCACAATAAAAGAAAAACTATAATTTGCACAACTAATGAAAGGTAATTAAAGCTTTTCTGTGTTGTTCTTCCTAAACAAAAAGGCACTGTAAAAGAAAGAAAAAGAGCTAAAAGCAGAGGAAAGCACAGGTGGCAGGATTGAGATGGCACTGCAAGATTATGTGTCACAAAATTCTATAGTCTGTCATAGACCATATGCTTCTACTTCCAGTTACTTAAAGAACAGCTTCCAAAATTTTTTTTATTGCACAACTTCATTTTCAAATGCTTTAAGAATTTTAATATGAGAAATGATCTTGTTCACTGTGTACTTGGACATTTGCAAAAATGCATTTCATCATAGAGTAACTTGTAGTGAAGTTTATGGTGGCGTTCGTTCTTCGTGAGACAAATCTGGTTCTTAAAAAAGTTTTAAATATAAATATGGCAGGCTTACCTAACACTTAACAGCTGAGAATAAAAAGGCAACAATGCAAAGGCAGCTGAAAGAACAATGCACATGCAGCCTGTTTAAAGATGTTAAACAGAAAAATCTTGACAAATGTTTTAACACTTGTCTTCCAATACAATAATAAATGTTTTTTTTAAAATCCTTCTGGTTTTTAAAGTTTTCTAACACTTCACTATGACATAAGTCACTTGGCATTTTGACGGTTTTTGGCACAAGACTACAGTTTGTGATCCTCAAGAGGTTTCTTGTAATGAACAAGGACATGTGAAGAGCTGTGGCTCATTTGACACATCGGCAAATATTTCTTTCTCAACCTTTGCTTTAGTTTTAAACTGACATTTCCAGACGTTTGCAACTGCTGGCATGCCACTGAGCAGATTTTTCTCTCTGCATGGTAGATGTATACTGTGGGTAATACTGCAAATAACAGATGAGAATTTAAGTTTCAAATAAAAATTCAATAAGCACAATTTCAAAGAGTTATAAATTAACAATATGAATATGAAATATGTTGGAGTATAATACAGTTTAGGATCTTGAACATGGTGCGCATACACTCTCATGGCAATAAAAATAAGTCTTATCCTTTGCATTGTTGGATAATTTGTTCACTTAGAGTGGAGAGAAGAAAATTTATGTTCAGATAGATAGAACAAGTTACCTAAATCCACACAAATGCCATGAGCATCGAAATGGATTGTATGGGGACCCCTGGTGTTACTTTTGAGGGAATGAAATATTTGCATCTGCTGAACAAAATATTTTCAATTTTATGTTATACTGTTTAGCAAAGACAACTATGAATCATCCTATAGTTTGGGCTGTTTGTTTATGGTTAACTACCAGATCTTATTAAGAAAAACAAGTGAAGAATGAATGAATAAAACATTGATTATTTACATCAGTTTACCTTGGCAAATACTTTGGTAGTGTAAATATGCAATTTAAAATGCCGGGGAAGTAAAACTACACTGCTACACCAGCACATATCTAATTGCTAATGACAATAAAGATGAACAAAGTGGCATTTAAAAATGTAATGGATGCAGTCAATTGCTCCCCTTCATCTAATGTGTTATTGCCCAAACTATATCATCTTCCAAATGTACACTCTTTACACATACACTTTTAATTTTTTTAAAGAATTTTTAGGCAAAAATATTATCCTTGCCAAGTTAGCTTTTTTTAAACCTAAGATCTTAATATTACAATCAGAAAATCTATCATAAAAGTCCAAAATAGCAATCCTTTTTCAAAGCTCTTCACCATAACATCTTCTTTCCTTCACTTCCATAAACATGCTTAGTTGACAAACAAACAGAATCCAACTTTTTTTCCTATTTTTTAAAACACATTTCCACAGCAGTCCTGCATTTCAGAAGCTGCATTTGCTTCTCAAGGTCTGATTACCAATAGAAATTCTTGGCAGGTCCTCTGATGCTGTGGTTAGTTTGTGAAAGGATGGCTGGCAGCAGCTATAGAATGGTGCAAGGTTTTTTATCCTTGAAAGGGTTTTCAGAGGCTGGCACTCCAACGAGCAATGGGTCATTCCGTGCATGCTGTTCACAGTAGTTCATCAAATCTACAGCTGCCTTTGATACCTGTCAAGGTTAAAGAGTCATCAATGACATTGACTACTCATAATGATGTAACAGAACACAGAAAAACATGGACTGCTTGCAGTGTTTTGCACATTCTGCAGCTTTAACCTCGGTCTTACAGCAGTAAAAGCATAAACATGGCATGAAACTACAAAATTATTACTTTCTTCAAAAAATATTTTCTCTCTAAATTATATGTCTAGTTCATTCCCTTATTAGTCCCCAAGATTGAAAAGTGAGATCAAAATCCTCCAACAGACCCAAATTATTGCCATAAATTAGTTGGCAATTTTCCTGAAAATGTTTACATTCTTTATGCTGCAACAGTAACACAGATCCGACAAATAAGATGAGATCAACCTGTACATTTTTCTTTAACTTACTTGATACTAAATAAGCCTAACAATGACCTTGTGGAATAAATAGAATAAATATTTTAGGAAGTATGGAGAAAAATAAAATATGTAATTTGTCTCTTTGGCCTGGAAATGATGCTCAGCAATATTAATAACATTCCTCTGTGTTACTCAGATAGCAGCACTGGTGTATTTAAAGTAAATGGCTTAAATGTCTGTGATAAATAGTGGAGAAGAGAATGTGATATAAACATGTGAAGCATTTGTATGATAACATAACTCACAACAAACTTCCAGACTTATTTATTGTAAGCAAACATAAGAAAGAGCGGAGTCCAATCTCACGGCTGCTCTCGAGGTAGCAGGAGCTGCATTATAAAAATTTATTTTCTCAGGAAGTACTTTTCTGCAGCCTGAAAAAGAACTCTTAATCTCTGCTTTTCTCCCTTTGCCACTTCCGTATCAATCCCTTTAATCCCAGTCTTTTTAATCCTATCAGCTTTAATTTTACATACAACTTTATTATATGTCACGTTGTCAAACGTCATTTGAAAGTCCATATACATATCAACCACAGTACCCTCATCAAAGAATTCAATGTAATTAGTTAAGCATGAACAACCTTTAACAAATCTGCAGCGTCTTTCCTTTAACAGTTCATACATTTTCAGCAAATATATCTATGCTGTGAGATCTCCACTTGAACTGACTTGTATTATTGGCACCTGCATTGTACACGTAAAAAGGAATTACATTTGTACAGCACTTTTTATAGCTCCAAGGCATCCCAAAGCTTCACAGTCTTTGAAATACTTTTGAAGTATGGTCACTGCTGTAATGTAGGAAAACATGACATCCAAGTTGAGTAGAGCAGGATCTCGTAAGTATTAATTTTACTCTTCTGAAACAGGAGCCCAGAACAACTGAAAAAGCAAAACCTTTTTAATCTATTATCTGCTTTTCCTTAAAAACAGTTGATAGGTTTAGCATTTGATTCAACCATTAGGATTCTTTACTGGTTTTCTTTATAAATTCTCAACTAGCAATTATAATTTAGTTTGAAACAGTATTCAGGATTAATTTTTTTTATTCTACTTAATAGCTAAAATGTGGGGGCATGGGAGGGCAATGAGGGGAAGACCAGAGGTGCTAATAGAAACTAAAGTTAAACCTTCAATCAGCCACAGTGGATTCAAGATGGATAAAAGAGTAAGAGTTGGGCATTTTGCAGTATAGTTGAGAACAACCAATGTCAGATGAAATTCTCTGGTGGGGGACAGGGGAGGGCAAGTTTTTCTGTTGTGGTGGATCAGGAGTCCCATCAGAGGCCAATGTGAAACTGATTTCTATTCCGTTAATGGGATGCAGATGAAGGCCCAAATGGAATCTTCATTCCACATCTGATTCTCACTACACCAGTGGGAAAACACATCAGCCTAGAATACATCTAGACCAACGCACTGTGCAAAAGATGCTCCTAACCCGAAGAAAACCTTGGATTGCCTCTGATGTTCGGGATGGGGGACAGAAGTGAACCTGGGCCCTGCAACATTAAAGCAGCAGATGAGGGGGACATCTATTAGGTAGATCTTCCAGCTTCAGTGCCTTTGAGGAGGTCAATCTTCTTTCTTCAGGAAGCCCATCATCTTTCTTCAACAAGAGAAAGGGATGAAGTCTGTCCTGATGTAGGGTGCAAAGAACTGTAGTCCAGATAGTTGTGGGAGTCAGTGTAATGAATATAGGAAGATAGCCAATTGCCGGAAACAGAGATAGGAAGGTCTAGGAAGGATAGGGAAGTGTGAGATGGGCCAGGTGAAGATAATGGAGGGTGGAAACTGGAAATAAAGTTGATTAAATTTTTCAGGTCTGGGTGAGAACATGAAGCAGCACCAAAATAGTCATTGATGTACTGGTAAAGAAATTGTGGGAAGGGACCCGGGTAGACCTGGAACAAGGAATGTTCCACAACCCCATAAAAAGATAAGCGTGGCTAGGATTCATGCAGGTATCCATTGCTACTCCTCTGATTTGAAGAATGTGGGATCCGTTTCAGATTCCAGCATCTGCAGTAATTTGCTTTTATCCAATGATTACTTTTCCCCTCTTTCACACTGACCCCCAGTTTTGCTGGGACTCCTTGATGCTACACTTGGGTCAAATGCTACCCTGAGATTGAAGGCTGTCCTTCTCACTTCAACTCTGGCATTCAGTTCTTTTGTCCATTCTGAACCAAGGCTGTCATGAAGTCAGGAGCAGAGTAATCCTGACAGAATTCATACTGAGTGCCAGTGAGCAGTTAGATCTGACTAAATACTGCCTGAAAGCACTGTTGATGATTACTTCCATCACTTTTCTGATGACTGAGTAGATTAATCAAGTAGTAATTGATCAGGGTGGATTTGTCCTGCTTTTTGTACACAGGACATACCTTGGCAATTACACACAATGTCAGGTAGATGCCAATGTTATAGCTAAACTGGAATAGCTTGATTAGGAACGCAACTAATTCTGGGAACACAGTCCTTATTGATTTTGATTTGATTTAATTTATTATTGTCACACGTATTAATATACAGTAAAAAGTATTGTTTCTTTTGCACTATACACACAAATCATACCATTCACAGAGAAGGAAAGGAGAGAGTGCTGAATGAAGTGTTACAATCATGGCTAGGATGTAGAGAAAGATCAACTTAGTGCAAGGTATTTCATTCAAAAATGATGGCAGCAGGGAAGAAGCTGTTTTTGAGTCAGTTGGTATTTGTCCACAGACTTTTGTATCCTTTTCCTTACATAAAAAGGTGGAAGACAGTATGTCCAGAGTGCATGAGGTCCTTAATTATGCAGGCTGTTTTTCCCAGGCAGCAGGAAATGTAGACAGTGACAATGGGTTTAAATTGCTGCAATATTATCAGAACTCATAGTCTTTGCAGTATCAAGTATCTTCAGCTGGTTTTTGTTATCACATGGACTGAATCAAATTGACTGAAGACTGGCATCTGTGATGCTGGGAAATTCAGGAAGAGCCAAGATGGATGATTGGCCAAGTACTTTTGGCTGAATTTGGTGTGCTGGATGGGGATAATTGTGGAGCCTCCTCATCTAGTCAGTTTTATTGTCTATCACCGCTCATGACTGGACGGGACATGATGTCAGAGCTTAAACCTGATGCATTGATTGTGGAATCACTTAGTTCTCTTTGCTGCACGGGGCTGGTTGGCATACAAGTAGTCTTGTGTTGCAGCTTCAGCAAGCTGACATCTCATTTTAGGTGTGTGGAGGGATGCTGCTAGCATGCCCTTCTGTACTCTTCATTGAACCATTAATTGATCTCTCAGCTTGATAGTCTTGGTAGATTAGGAGATATGCTGTGGTTACAGATTGTCACTGTATACAATTCAGTTACTGCCGATATCTACAGCACCTCATGAATGCCCAGTTTTGAGCTGCAAGATCTGTTCATTGTCTATTACATTTAGTGCTGTGGTAGTGCCACATATGATAGAAAGTATCCTCAATATGAAGACGGGACTTTTTCTTCATAAAGACTGTGCAACGGTTACTCCAAACAATGCTGGACAGATACCTCTGTGATGGGTAGATTGGTGAGGACAAGGTTTTTCTCCCCCGTTGGCTTCTTCATCACCTATCGCAGGCCCAGTCTAGCAGATACGTCCAGGACTCAGCCAGCTTGGGATAATGAGTTTGATATGTACAAGAAAGGGACAGAATTATTGAATAGCTGTAGTCCTCACTGATGGCCAATGGAAACTCCTGTTATGGGATTGTTTTAGGCTTCATGTAAGCAATCTATAGTTAGTTCTGGTTCTAATGATAACAGCCTGAGACCTCTATGTTTACACGTGGATCTGCTGACAGAATATCTGAACTAGTATTCAAATAATAATCATTCTATTGGAACAGGAATTCAGCCCTTTGAGTTTATTCCACCATTCAATAAGATCTTTAACTCAACTCCACTTATTCATCTTTGTTCCATAGTGAGAAGTGAGTTTATTATTTGAAATCTACATTTAAAGAGAAAATGATTGGCACCTTTATTATCTATTGAAGAGAACAGTATAGAAATGTGTGTTGCACTTTTAAACCATTTACTGTTAATTTAGTTGCCTTATTTATATATATAAAACACCTTATTGAGAGGCTCGGTTTCAGTTTGGTAAAAGTTCACATTCAATTTGTCTTTCAAAAAGAGAAGTCATGTAGTGGTTCAAAATGCATTTCAATAGTTGGTCCTCTGTTACAATCCTTGCAAGTTAATTATTATTTACCTAAATATTGAGTAGAAAAAAAATCATGCTCTGAATTATAAGGAACATAAAGTGTGCTTAATGGACTGCATGATGATGACAAAACATGAGAAATTATCTCTTTAAAAAAACCCAAAAACATAACACAAGCTGAAAAAAAATTGTAATCAAATCAAAACAAAATAATATAACTCCCAGTATAAATAGAGACTTCTGAGATATCAATATTCCTTATGAAAGAATCAATAAACAATGTAGAGATCCTAGCAGATTGAAAATAACTTGTTCATTTTCAATAAGAGTGACTGACTCCAGCACCAAAGACTCAATTATGAAGAGACGGCTGAAAGAACATCTTAAACAAGTATGTAAAAGAATAAACAATTTAGAGACGATTCAGAGTGAATTATTTTGATGTAAAATGTGAGGCTAGGACATGAGGAATAAATTCAAGTAAAATGAAAAGTTAAAACTGAAGTTGAGAAGATTTTCTTCATAAGGGAGAGGATAGTTTTCCCTATGCTGGCCAATATTTATTCCTCATTCAACATCACAAAGAAACAACTACCTGGTCATCGTTATAATATTTTTAATGGAAGTTTGCTGTGTGCAAATTGACTGCCGTATTTCCTACATTATAACAGCGACTGGAATTCAAAAAGTACTTCACTGGGCTATAATTTGCTTTGAGATGTCCAATAGTTGTGAAAAATACTATATCAACACCATCCCTTCTTTGTTTTCCTTGCATATCCAGTTTGATTTGCAAGGAGATATACAGGTTGTTTTGAGAAACGGAGATTAGAGGGAAGAATGGATAGCTGTATGTGTTCAGATTAATTTGGCAGCTAAGAAACTTAGAAAAAAATGGGAAATTGGAATATGGAACTGATATGGGCTGAAGAATATTTGGATTAGGATGTCACTAATCAAATTCAGTGAGCAGATTGTTTGATTAAGAGGATGAAGATATATAAATTTTCAGATGTTGCATCCAACTGAGGCCTATTTACACCTTTCTAAGTCTTATGTCTAGAAAGAATCTATATTAAGATGGGATCCAAATGAAATAGAGTGCCAAATAATTTATATTTTCTATGGCATTTGGCTACGAGTGCACAGTCTCCTATGTTTGAGGATTTTCCCTACGTGTGAATGCTGATACATCTGCTCCAGTTGCATTTATGTCTTACAACACACTTCACCTATACTGATATTCTGAAGTGTGGGTCAACGAAGTCAAGTGTATCATACTCATCGCAATGACTTTATCAGAGACCTTCCTGAGATACTTCATTCATGGGTTGGTCAGTGCTGATGGGTTTTCAATAAGGTTTAGTGCTGGTAACTGTTCAGAATTCACTGCAGTTAGTGGGTCAGGAAAGTTATATAGCTGTAGTTTGAAAATGCTGTTGGGCATTGCCAATTTGGAACTGATATCAGATGGTGCTGGCTTGATATGGTGGCCGATTTCTTCAATGTACTCACACTGTGTTGGACACAGAGGTGCAGCCAATGCTAGTGAGATGCAGATAGCACACTGTTATAAAGAGTGAGCATCAAGATAATGTAAATCAAAGTCTCTGGTACTATCTTTGGAATGTTTTATGAAGGGTAAGTGGAATGTTGGAACCTTTTAAGTATGCTGATACCATGGGACTGGCGGCAAGATTACTAATGCTGCATTCTGGCAATATACATTTTGTACACTATTTATATCTGCTATTGCAACTTTTACGATGTTTAAATCAAATTACAGATTTTGAGGCTACCATGAACAAGGTTGACAGAGAAAAAAAAATCAATCAGGAGTGGGGAAAAGCATTGGTGTCTGCCTCTACAGGGAGTGGAGCAGGTTCCATGTCAACACATGAAGTTGTGAAATTGTTCTGCAGCATATTAGACTCAGCAGTGTGTGCAGAATGTCAAATGAAAAAGAATAAGTATTAGCATTACTTAGTAACTGGCTGTACAGATTGCCACATCATAAACTAAATTAGATTTACACTTACACTCTAAGCATTTGAATTGACTTGGAACAACATTAGTGGCTAAAAGGAATTGTGTCTTAGTGTTGAGTAAACATGTATACTGTACTCTGCCCCTCATGAACATGCTTCTGCAATAGCATTGGCAAAGCACCAGAAATAGCATAGCTAATCTATCTCTAAATTATGGAATGAAGGCAAATGTCTCCCCTTACGGAAAATCAGAAAATTACACTCCTTTAATGTGCTAATGTGCTAACTTGAATTCTAAAAATTAATAGCAGTCCCTATTATACCTTTTCAGTTTGTTTATATCTTGCGCTGTGAATAAACGACTTGGTTAGCCCCTTAATCTGAGAATATTGATTGTTGGATGGGGTTAACTCTCTAGAATTAAAGATTGATTTCCTAGATACTACTCCCAGTAACCCTGGCAAATATCTGAGAGCTACAATTGTTTTCCATTTTCTTTGGACATTGATATTTTACTTATATAAATATTGATTGCAAAATTCCTATTTGACTGACAGTCTGAAATATCCAACAGGGTAAAGGAGCATCTGTTCACTTTATTACTGGTATGGAAAGGCATGTATCAAGAAGGTGGTTGTGTCAGGCAATGCGGAAATGTACAGCCAAGATGGTTTGAAACAGTAGGGTCAACAGATGTTGGCAAACCTAGGTTAAGGAAGCAGAACAAAATGAACAACAAAATGTTAGAAAAGTTAAATAAAAATCAGGGGTCAGGCATCTTTACTGTCTTCCCTTCCTACCTTAGTCATATACAGCACACAGAATCTAACCAAAAGGTAAATATTTCTACAACTTTTACAATGCATTCAGTAAAAGAAATTACCTATCAAATTTCAGACAGAAACATGATGCATATCAACATCAATGAAGATTTGTTTAACCAGAGATGACAGCTGGTGATATCCACATTCAATTGCTCAAATATCATTTCTTACGTGTGTATGTATGCTTGTATTGAAGACACTTCCCAAATATTTTATTGCATCGTTAGCCAGGTTGCATGGCAAAGGGCATATTCATGCACAGCAAGCAGCAACTGCTAATTTAAAACACAATGTAATAGATTCTGAAAAACAACTCTTTCAATCCTAACACTTGCCACTGACCCTACGATCACAATGGTTCATTTTAAAATTAATTACAGAATACCTGACAACCATTAAATGGAAAGAAAGAGATCCTCTTCAGAACCTAATATATTATTGGTATATCAATGCAAACATCTTAAAGTATCGTTCAAGTATTTAACTGCAAAGCCATTGTGAAGCAATGGATATGTTGGAGTAACATCAAGTTGCATCTTAAATGTCAGCAGTGGGATTGGTGCATTTGCATTCTGCCAAAAGACTGACTATAGGTCAATGACTCAGTTTCAGCTGATCATCTCCAAATTTGTTGTTTCTAGAAAATCTAGGTGACCAATAAGTGACTAAGTTTTCCTAGGTTTTCATTAAAGTTAAATTAATTAACAGAAAATTAACAAAAATGTCAAGCCAAATCTTCCTCAGAAAATAACGGCATATTAATACTGCAGGCCATTTTTAATGTGTAGATCATCCAGCAAATTCAAGGGTTTTGAAATGTGGCATAAACTGCAAATCTCCAGAACTTGTTGAGTTAATTTGTGCTGCTCCACTGATTGTTTTGCACAAACTACATCTTGCTTGTAGCCTATTATTTTTAAGAACTTGTTGAATTTGCAAATTAATTGCTTATTAAACTCATCGCACAAAGGTAGGGTTCATCCTTAATACTGCACCTATCCTTTCAAGTGAATGGCTCTGTTGAGTTTCCAAGTATATGCGCCAAACATTTTGCCTATTCATAAAGTCTCTGAATGAGCTAGACTAAGTACTCCAAACATACTCATAGATTTCCATAACTCTGCATGGTGGACTGAATCAGAGGCCTTTGCACAGTCTAACCATACATTCTTTTCATTTTGCTTTCTGACATACTTTTCAATTACATTACGCAGACTAGAATAGCATTTAATATCCCTTTGCCTGTGGTGAAACTGAGTGTTGCTCAGCTTTTCCTTGTGTAATTAACTATAAAAGCAATGGTCTGATCATGTCTAGCACTTTTGAGGTCTGGGTCTGGATTTTCATAGTGAAAGAGAACCTCTCAGTTGTTGTAAAATAGTGAAAGAAGCCTGATTAGGAAGTCCCCGTGACCATTTTTATGGAGTTAAGAAATGACCCTAGGTTGGGATTTATGTAGGAACTTTTCAAAATAAACACTGCCCATAAAAATTACCACTTGTGCAATTTTGGCATGAGAGCTTCCACCTCCTCCAGTATTGGAGCCAGGGCCCGATGAATTGAAATTCACTTCTCCCACACCATCTTTGAGTCACATACTCAACCTTCTGATCTTATTTATTCAATATTATTTACTTAATGTCAATTTACATGTGGCTCAGGTGGTAACCTAGAGATGATTACTTTTATGGTTCTGCCCTTTAATTTAGCCGTGGACATGTGGTCAAAAATTCATTTCAAGGTTGCGTATGACATTAAGCTTGCAAACAGACCTCAGACAGTTATCACGAACAGGGATGGAGTCAATAGCTGGGAACAAGTTTGTAGCCAGGACTGAAGATATAGCTTTAGTCTTTCAATATTTCATTGGCAGATTTATTTTCATCCAATACTGAACACTGAACAACTGTGGAGTTGAGGATGAGTAGTGCTGGGTATCCACAGTGTGAAAACTAACAATGTCACCAAAGGGTATCATGTAGATGACAAAAAGGAAGTATCCATGATACATCTGGGGGTGGGTGACACCAAGGATAACAAAGCTGGAATTCTTTATACAAGAGAACTGTGTATGTACCATCAGTGGATATATTTAAGGTTGAGTTAGGCAGGTTTGTGGCCCATCAGGGAATCAAGGGAAATGGAGAGGTGAAAGAATGGAGTTAATGCTCAAGATCAGTCATGATCATATTGAATCATATAGCAAGATTGAGGGGCAGTATAGTCTACCCCTGCTCCTATTTCTTATGTTGTTATGGAACTGTGAGAAGTAGTCACTGCAAGTGATGCTTTAACTATGATTCGATATATAAGAATGGGCCCAGGGGGAGGGGGGGGGGAGCACTAAGGTAGGTAACCAGGAAGAAGTGTTGGAGGAAGATCTTGTAGTCAGCCATGCCAAAAACTGTGGATAAGTCAAAATAGATGAGCAGTGATTATTTAACTTTATCGAATCTCGGCTCGGGTCACTGTCTATGTGGAGTTTGCATATTCTTCCTATGTCTGTGTGGGTTTTCTCCAGACACTCCGGTTTCCTCCTACAGTCCAAAGATGTGCAGGCTAGATTGATTGACCATTCTATATTGCCCTTAGTGTCCCGGGATGGATAGGCTAGAGGGATTAGTGGATAAATATGTAGGGATATGGGGATAGGGCCTGGGTGAGATTGTGGTTGGTGCAGATTCAATGGTTGAATAGCTTCTTTCTGCACTGTAGGATTCTATGATTTCATAGTCATATTGGATGTAATTTCATGTGTACATGCTATGAAAGCATAGCAAAGTCAATAATGTTATCACTAATTTTTTTTGTCACTGTGTCAATGGAGAATCTTGACAGCATTCTGAAGGTATGAATTTAAATAGGGAAATATACTGCGGCAAATGACGCAGAAAATTTAAAGGACCTAAAATACAAAAACACTGCAAACTAATGTTAAAATTATTACAATCCAATAAATAACAATTTAAGTAGGGTGTGTCAGTGCGGCAGAAATTTCATCTTCTGGAAGATATTGAAGGGATGGAAAATGTGTGAATTTGATGACACAAAAAAGGAATGGGGAATAGAAAGAACTTTGCAGTACCTTTTTCATTTATACTGAGCTCCACTCCACCCTGCAAGCTAACTGGAGGAAGCATTTATTGTATAAAAAGTTGAGGACAAGGGCTGTCATAATATTTCACCTAAGGCAAAACTTTTCTCCTACTTTCAGCTGGAGAGTCACAGTAGGATCTCAAAAACTTTTATTTTTCTAGTGGTTAGTTAACTCTATTAGAATGGTTTCACAATTTTGCAATTTATGAATGAGTATAAATAGAATAGTCTGATTTAAAGTAACATCTATCAAGTATAGGTTTCTGGCTCTTTTCCTTAGTTATCATTATACTGTGTATTTCCCTGCACAGTAAGAAGTCTCACAACACCAGGTTAAAGTCCAACAGGTTTATTTGGTAGTAACAGCATTAGCTTTCGGAGCGCTGCTTCTACGTCAAGTGAGTGGGGAGCTCTGATCACAAACAGTGCATATAAAGGCATACACAGTTTACAGAATACTGATTAGCTGTAAAGATTCGCATTCTAATCAGCTAATCAAGTCTTAAAGATGCAGACAATGTGAGTGGAGAGAGCATTAAGCATAGGTTAAAGAACGTGTATTATCTGCAGACAGGACAGTAAATGAGATCTTGCAAGCCCAGGTAAGTCATGGGGGTTACAGATAGTGAAACATAACCCAAGATCCTGGTTGAAGTTGAGCAGAATCACTGATCAGAAACTGATAGCCAAATTCTGCACACATGAGGATGGCCTGAACTGGAATCTTGGGTTCATGTCACACGATCTATAACCCCCATGACACACCTGGGCTTGCAACATCTCACTTACCGTCCTGTCTGGAGACAATACATATTTCTTTAACTCATGCTTAATGCTCTCTCCACTCACATTGTCTTAATCTTTCAGACTTGATTAGCTGATTAGTTGTAAAGATGCGCATTCTAGTCAGTATTCTGTAAACTGTGTGTGCCTTTATATGCCATGTTTGTGATCAGAACTCCCCACTCACTTGACAAAGGAGCAGCGCTCAGGAATTTAGTGGCGTTTACTACCAAATAAACCTGTTGGACTTTAGCCTGGTATTGTGAGACTTCTTGCTGTGTTTACCTCAGTCCAATGCCGGCATCCCCACATCATTTCCTTGCACACTCAGAGAACTCAATTTTGGCTTGGGCACTTAAACCCATTATAATATTCACAAATTAACAATCACAAATTGGGTGAGATATAAAAGGATGAAAAGTATCTGTTGACCAGCACCCCAGGAAGGAGTTGACATCTTAAGGAAAGAAAAAATAAAGTGCTGAGGATGGGACAAAGAATAGGTGAAATGTTCAAGTGAATAAATGCCTTGCAACCATCCTTACTTGTTCATTATTTATTGCGACCAATAGTATAAGGAATCCTGAAAAGTGTGAAGCAAATGTATTTGTTCTTATCTCTGGATATAGTCGATTACTTGGGCACAGTGCACTGGAAATTAGACAAGGAGCACCTGTTTGTCCATTTTGGAACCCAACTGATTTTTTTGTTTTTAAAGAGAAAAAATGGGAAGTTAGGTGGATTGCCTTGTGGGGATACGTCTATCCTAACTGATTCTACTGAACTGGATTATAACTCGAGTCCCATTATTGACTATGTGTGATTGGGAGCACTCCGTTAACAATCACCTTCACTTAAGTTCAAGGCAACAACTTCACTTTTGCCTCCGAGAAAATGAACCATGTATCCCCCCAAGGAGGGAGATCATTAAGAGATATGACCTTTCCACAGACAGCCTGTTAAATATTTTGTTGCCCAAGTTATAATTACTCAAATACTATAAGGTTTGGGGGTGTCTCTTCAAAACTTGCACCATTCCGTTTTCAGGAAATACCAAGTGAGGAGGATTATTATACTGTGTGCAGAAGACTAAGAGAATTATACTTTGCCAACTTATTTATAAGTTTATTATAGAACTATTTAACATCAAATACACTTTAAAGTGGATAAGTATATTACAACAATTAGTTCGGATGCAGAATCCAATAAAACTTCAAAAATACCACAGCTAATACTCATCAACATTTGAAGTAACATTTTCTGTGAATCTCTGAGTGAATCAGTTGTTGGGAAGCTGGATAGAAAAGCTGCTTGTTTACAATATCCAACTCAAAGGCAATTAGAGAAATATTGAGGCAATGCTCCCAGTACCCTTCTACAACGTTTATAATGTTCTGAAAAGAAACTGGAACAGTTATATGTCCCTAAAGCAGATTACATCACTCTTTAGCAGTAATGGACGTTGCCTCTTTGTTTAATTCCTCGTCTTGGATATGTTCCTTTTATTTACTGATTTAATTGGTAATATTAGCATGCACGCTTAACCTGTATATGATCATGTTTTTAAATATGTCCTTAATATCTTTGCTGTTTACCTCCAATTGCTTCTATATTTTATAGCAGTTATCTTAAACTTCTAATGAGGGCTGTATATAATAGTCTGTTTTGCTAATTTGCTGAAATGAGATGTAGGAATGTCTTCTGAATAGATAAGGAGAGAAAATACCATCATGAAAACTTTTAAAGTACTTTTAAAAATGATTTTAGCACTTTTTTGTATTTGTACTTAGTGCTAAGAGAACTTGAAAGACTTTGGGCCTGATTTTACCACTGTGGTGAGTAATGTGATCCGTGCCTGCCTCGGCAGTGGTTCCCCTTTTACCAAGGCTTGAAAATGGCCATGATAGGGACTGCGCCCAAAAGAGGCATGACGATCATTTAAATGCATTTTCATGCATTTAAATTGACTTAATGGGCTGCACACCCAACTTTACCGGCACTTCCACCTTTCTCATTGCGTTCATCTATTCGGAATTGGCATGAAACAGACATGTTCGATATACATCCGAATAGAGTGCTCCAGTGAACATCTGAAGCTCTCCGCTTGAGACTGGTGAGAAGGCTGGGGGGAGGGAGGGAGGGGAAACAGGAAGGTGGGTCTGCTGCCATTCTGCCTGAGATCAGTGGAGAGGAAGGGAGCTCCACTACCAATCTGCCCCAGATTGGTGGGGGAAAGGATGCGGAGGCTGCGATCGATGTGGGTGATGGGAGAATAAATGGGTTAGTAATGTTGTGGGGGATGGGCAGTGTCTGTGGGGACCAA
The DNA here is from genome assembly GCA_024679065.1 of Sphyrna mokarran. Classification (NCBI taxonomy): domain Eukaryota; kingdom Metazoa; phylum Chordata; class Chondrichthyes; order Carcharhiniformes; family Carcharhinidae; genus Sphyrna; species Sphyrna mokarran. The sequence goes on from JAGIQG010000006.1 coordinate 80,699,710, forward strand.
GGAGGAAGTGATAAGAGGGCAGCATACTATCATCTTTTTTCTATGCATGCACAGTTGGAGATGCCAATCAGAGCTGCAGGACTTTGTGTGCGTTAAGCCCCACTCACGGGCTTGTGCAGCACAATTCGGACTTGCTGATATTTTTGCAGGTAGAGTGTATATGGGAGTGCCTCAGAATGGATCTAAAAGTGGGATCTGAAACACTCTCAGTTTCAAGTCTGCCCACCTTTGAATCAAAATGGTAAAATAGGGCACTTTATGCATGGCTCAGCCAATGTCGGTTTAATATTTGTTGAAATCAAAGTTGTCAGCTAGTGTTGCCAGATACACTTTAAGGCTTCCGGGTAAAAATAGATACTCATGAGTATGTGCTTACTTTCTCAATTCTAAAGTATAATATCCTAAATGCATGTGAATTCTATCTATTCATTAATGCATTTCCTTCATACCATTACATGCCAAACACCAGAGCAGGCAAGTTTGGCAAACTTGCAACCTTTATTTCCCATAGCAACTCTTAGACCTGAGCTCTCAGCCTTGCATTCCAAAGCTCATGAACATTTTTCAAGATCTCTGACTGGATATGGTTTCCAAGTGAAAGAAATGTAGAATTAAATCCAAAGCGCACAATTCGGTAATGTTTTATTGGTTTGTGCTATTTCCAAGGACTCAGGTATTCAGTGTTTATAAGTACTTCTAAAAGTGTTATGAAATGCTTTAATGCAGTGTTCAGAAATATTCTCTTATTTTTCTCCAAAACAGAACTATTTTATTTAATTCTGTGTAATGTTAGTAATTTAAATTGTTCCTGTCAGCATGTCATAATTACATACTTACAGTTGTCCAACCTATTCTTAAACAGGCAATACTAATAGCATACAAACCAGTGCCTGGAAGAACAAAGGACAATTAAATAACACAGAGGGCAACACAGTAGCACAGTGGTTAGCACTGCTGCTTCACAGCTCCAGGAACCTGGGTTCAATTCCCGGCTTGGGTTACTGTTGGTGTGGAGTTTGCACATTCTCCTCATCAGTATGGGCTTCCTCCGGGTGCTCTGCTTTCCTCCCACAGTCCAAAGATGTGCAGGTTAGATTGATTGGCCATGCTAAAAATTGTTCCTTAGAGTCAGGAGATGCGTAGGTTAGAAGGATTAGCATGTAAATATATAGGGATATGGGGGTAGGGTTTGGGTGGGTTTATGGTTGGTGCAGATTTGATGGGCTGAATGTCCTTCTTCTGCATTGTAGGCTTTCTATGATCCTTTTTATGATTCTGTGTGGAGGAACAAGTTTCACAAATATCACCATCCTCAATGATGGGGGAATCTAGCACATCAGATAAGGCTGGAGCATTTGTAACAAACCCCAGACGTGATGAGTGGACAACCCATCTTGACCTTCTTCAGAGGTCCTAGCATCACAGATGTCAGTTTTCAACCAATTTGATTTACTCCACACGATGTCAAGAAATGGCTGAAGATACAGGATATTACAAAGACTATGGGGCCTGACAATATTCCGACAATTATACTGAAGACTTGTGCTCCAGAACTTGCTGCACTGCTAGCCAAATTGCTCCAGTACAGCTGCAACATTGGCATCTACCTGACAATATGGAAAACTGCCCTTGTGCATTCTGTATACAAAAAGCAGGACAAATCCAACCCAGCCAATTTGCCCACTGGTCTATCTTCATTATCAATAGAGTGATGGAAGGGGTCATAAACATTTCTATCAAGCAGCACTTGCTTAGCAATAGCCTGCTCACTGATACTCAATTTAATTCTCCTCAACTACTCAGCCCCTGACCTCATTACAACCTCAGTTCAAACATGAACAAAAAAGCTGAATTCCAGGGTTGAGGTGAAAGTGACTGCCATTGGTATCAAGGCTGCATTTCACTGAATATGGCATCAAGGAGCACCGGCAAAACTGGAGTCAATGGGAATTGAAGGAACACTCTCTGCTGGTTGAAGTCATACCTAAGACAAAGGAGGGTGGTTGTGGTTGTTAGAGTTCAATTGTCTCAGCTCCAAGACTTTACTGAAGAGACAACTATATGCTGCTCAACAGCAGATTCTGAGGTGGGAGAACATAAAATTGAGTGGGTTGGGTTCCCCCAGGAACCAGACCACCAAACGCCAGGTGCAATTTCACATCTGGATGGGCAGAGCTTTGGGCAGCAAACCCGCCCATTCACATATTATGGCCCTTAAGTGGCCATTCACTGGCTGGGAGAGTGGAGGGTGAGAAAACAACATTTACGCATTTCCCCATCTCAGGTGTAAGGCCTCACTCTGAAGGCCGCTTTGGAGTTGGGATGCCCATCCTGCCAGGATGTTGGAGCTCTGGGATCCCCCTATCCTGTGACGCCACATTCATACTCTCTCAATCACTGAATCTCCCACTATAAGCATCCTGAGGGTGGTTTTCAGTAACCAGAAAATTGAATTTGACTATACATAAAAATACCATCGGTAAAACAGCAGGTCAGAGACTAGGAATCCTACAGTAACTCATGTCCTGATGTCAGAAAGCCTGTCCACCATCTTCAATATACAATTCAGGAATGTGATGGAATACTCTCCATTTCCCTGGATCATTGCAGCTCCAGCAACACTCAAAAAGCCTGACACTATCCAGGACAAAGTAGTCCATTTGATTGGCATCCCATCCACAAACATTCATTCCCTCCAACACTGATACACAGTAGCAGCAATGTGTACTATCTACAAGATTCATTACAGGAACTCAACAAGCCTCCTTAGACAGCATCTTCAAAATCCACAATCACTACTAAGGACAACAGAAAGATGAGAACACCACCACCTGAAAGTTCCCCATCAAGCCACACACCATCCTGACTTGGAATGATATCGTTGTTCCTTCACTGTCGCTCTCTCCATAACAGCACTATTGATGTACCTATATCTTAGGAACTGTAGCAGTTCAAGAATACAGCTCAAGGATAAGTAGCAATGGACAATAAATGTTGGCTGAGCCAGCGAAGCCCAAATCCCGTGATAGAATAAAAAAACTTCAATTTTGCATAATGTAATGTAATCACGGGAACTCAGAACTGACTTGTTTAGGCAAATTACCTAGATTTGTGTTCATGTTTAGCACACTTGGGTGCCAGAACTGCACCAAATTTAGTAAAATATGAGGTGCAACTTTTGTGTGATGGGATTTCTATACAGCAATGTAGAGATGCAACACTTACCATAGCTGATTTTCAGTTATTTCCATGATTTGATTAATTTTGACAGGGTCAGTAGTCTTTGCCAAACAGCCTGCTAAAAACTGGTAGGAGTTTTCTGTAGAAAGTCTCATTAACTGCAACTTAACAGTGCTGGTGGCAACTCTGGATGCTAAAGTTGCTGAAGTGGTTGTAAAGCTTTTTCATATATGCAAAGGCAAGCATTTAAAATTGACCTTTCCTGCCCTGACTAATACCAGAAATCAGCGATGAACAGGTTTCCCTAGTCCAGCCTTGCTCTGGTGCAAATGATGGGCGGCAGTTTTTGGGATGGGATGTCATATTTTTGTTATTTACATATTAATACACTGCACCCTCTCATACTTGGACAGACATGCTTTATAACCTCTTTATCATGTTGGTAACAAGTCCAAAAAGCAGCAAACTGAGTTGTTGGATTGGCTGCGCCACTCTGTTAGAAATATGAGAGGATACCTTTGGTCTTAATTTCTTCTTGTCGCCCATTATAACAAGTGGTTGGATAATGTAACCCATATGAACCTCAGAATTTTTAGCATGGAATACAATATACTTTCTCTTCTACAATAATCGTATAACAATATTCCCTGATGAAGGAATAAATTTTGTCAAACTATTTAAGTTATACTATAAACATAAAGAGAAGATAAAACCTAGAAATACTGGAAATATATAAATATTACAAAATGTTGGAAGCCTGCAAGATACAAGCTCATCAGTATCTGAAAAAAGTGACAGTTTAATATTTTAACTGTCATTTATTAGGCTTATTGTGTGCTTCCAGTATGTTCTATTCCTTACTGTAATCGCTGCCTCATCGCACCAGGGACACAGGTTTTATTGCCCTTTGGTTCACTGCGAGGAGTCTGCATATTGTCTCCATGTCTGCATGGGTTTCCTCCCACAGTCTGAAAGGCGTGCTGGTTAGGTGCATTGGCGTACTAAATTCTCCCTCAGTGTACCAAACAGGTACTGGACTGTGGTAACTAGGTGATTTCCACAGTAATTTCTTTGCAATATTAATATAAATCTACTTGTGACATTAATAAATAAACTTTAACTGAATTATATTTTGATTCCTTTAGTGGATTTGCAGAATCATGCATACTTCAGTGAATGAATTGCAATTAAATAGATTTTTTTTATAGAATCCCTACAGTGCAGAGGGAGGACCATTTGGTCCATCAAATCTGCACCAACTACAACCCCACCCAGACCTTATCCCCATAATCCCATGCATTTACCCTAGCTAGTCTCCCTGGCACTAAGGGCCAATTTAGCATGGCCACTCCACCTAATCTTTGAACTGTGGGAGGAAACTGGAGCATCCGGAGGAAACCCACACCGACACGGGGAGAGTGTGCAAACTCCACACAGACAGTGACCCAAGCTGGGAATCAAACCCAGGTCCTGTGAAGCAGCAGTGCTACCACTGTGCTCTGTGCCGCCCTTGTCCCAAATACCTACCAATACTGCTATGAAATGTCTATAGATGGCATGGGATGATGATTGAATCTCCCCCTCCACCAGGAAAGCAAGTGAGCATCACCGCTTGCACTGAGAATGGTAGCCTGCCAAGTCTCAAGAAGTTTGGAGAGAACTATTTTCTACTAATCTGTGGTGCAGTATGACAGGCCATTGATACTTCGTGCTAATGTATGTTGTGGAGCTGCTATTTTTATCTATTATTTTAAATAGTCAAAGATCAAAATGAGGAGAACTCACAAACTATACACATTGCAAGATCCAGAGTTCAATTAAACTCAAAATCTGATTCTTGTAATTAAGAGGAGTTCCATTAATTCTATTGCTATTAATATTAACTTGAACTAAAGTACTAAAACAACCACCACATGGAGAAGGAAATTGTGTGGTATGTGATTTCTCACACAGGCAGTTTTGCATCTGATTGAATGGGAGGGGATGGCGGTGCCTGGGAAAAATGATAACAGTTAAGCAGTCAGTCAGTTTTGTTAAAACTCTGAGCAACTGGTTACAGAATATCTTCAAACACAGGCCTCAAGAGAATATACTGTCTATTTTCTGAATTGAATAAAAAATAATACACGGCATATATTTTGGAAGAAAATATAATACTTTTTTAATGGAAAACCTTTGTCAATAGGCACATTTCTAAATCTTACCTTGATCCTTTCAATACCAGCTTCAATCCTTAACTGTTCCACCATTTTCCTTGCCTGTGCTATGTTGTTCGTTGACATTATCACAGTTTATCCAATAGGCCAAATTTCTGGATAAGAAAGAAACAAATCATTAATTATCATAAAAGGCAGAAACACAAAAATATTTATGACAACAAAATTATGGTACCAACTTTTATGGCAGGTTTAATGGTATTCCAAAATGCATGTATTTTGAAAAAGATTGCAATTAAAAATCACTAGGGTACTGGAAATTTGGCAGATTCCTACTTCTGTTAGCTATCTAATCACTCTTGATGGAAACTGAATGTTAGATGAGGACAGTCTATCTCAATTGTGAACCTGTGTTGATCCTGTCTATCCTCAAAGTAGACAGAAAGTGCCCATTTACCTCAAAAGCAGGAAGAAAAATCAGAAGAAAATTCAAAACATCTTCTATTTTCTTTGAAAGATTAAAACCAAGGGCTGGATTTTGGGCTCTCCTGCTCACTCTGTGTTTCAGGTGGGTGTCAGTGCCTACCTCCCAGATTATACCAGTGGTAAAAATTAATCCATGATGGCAAAGACCTAAGCCATATGCCTTGCTTGGCAATATTCCATCTGCAGGATAGGGGGCAGAGTCTCCCTATCCTGCAGATAGGGAAGGCCATCAGGGTCCTTCCAGGTTGTCCTGCCTCCACCACCTGCCTTTTTACCCTAGTCCACCCTCACTAGAGCCAGCCATCTGGTTTGGGCAAGATCCCCAACACTTACCTTGAGTGGCATAGTAGCACAGTGGTAGCACTGCTGCTTCACAGCTCCAGGGACCTGGGTTCAATTCCTGGCTTGGGTCACTGCCTGTGTGGAGTTTGCACATTCTCCTCGTGTCTGCGTGGGTTTCCTCCAAGTGCTCCGCTTTCCTCCCACAGTCCAAAGATGTGCGGGTTAGGTTTCATGGCCATGCTAAATTGCCCCTTTGTTTGCAATGCTAAAGTTAGAGGGATTAGTGGGTAAATATGTAGGAATATGGGGGTAAGGCCTGGGTGGGATTATGGTTGGTGCAGACTCAAGGGGCAAATGGCCACTTTCTGTACTGCAGGGTTTCTATGATTTCTATGCTGAATAATGGATCCAGAGCTGTATGCCTTCCTCTCTCTTTCTACGGTGTCAGCAGTGGCCACTGCTCCATGTGGCACTGCTGGTACTGTAGAACTACTGGCCACTGATTGGCTGGGAATTCAGATGTAAACGTGCCGGCGTTGGATTGGAGTGGTAAGAACTCAGTAAGAATTTAGCAACACCAATTATTAATCCAACCGATTTATTTGATAGTAAAAAAGCGAGCTTTCAACACTCCTGTGTCTTCATCAGGCAAGTGCAGTGTTCTGGTCTGCAATAGCACACATCAGCACAGACAGTCAGAGATTGCTGATTAGAATGCGAATCCTTACATCTAACCTGCTATTCAAGTGTTAAAGTGGCTAACAATGTGTGTGAAGGGAATCCTGAGCATTGTTAGAGAATTGTGTATTTTCTCCAGACAGCACAGTAAGTGAGGTTTTTTGCTAACCCAGGCAAGTTACGGGGGTTACAGATAGTGTGACACACTATCTGTAACCCCCGTAACTTGCCTGGGTTAGCAAAAAACCTCACTTACTGTGCTGTCTGGAGAAAATACACAACTCTCTAACAATGCTCAGGATTCCCTTCACACACATTGTTAGCCACTTTAACACTTGAATAGCAGGTTAGATGTAAGGATTCGCATTCTAATCAGCAATCTCTGACTGTCTGTGCTGATGTGTGCTATTGCAGACCAGAACACTGCATTTGCCTGATGAAGACACGGGAGTGTTGAAAGCTCGCTATTTTACTATCAAATAAATCGGTTGGATTAATAATTGGTGTTGCTAAATTCTTACTGGGAATTCAGAGACAGGATTTCCTGTTACTGAAGGTCAAAAGTCCTGCATCAACTCAACAGTCAATTGGCTGTTTAATTCCTGTGGGGTAGTTGTTGGATCTGTGGATGGATGTTTTAGCGCTGGTGGTGATGAGGGAAGGGGCGGGGGGTGGATTTGGCAGGGACTATGATTCCCATTAAATCTAGCCCAAGGTTTTCTGAACTGAACTTCCAATGACATTTTTTATTCTGCACTGCTCAATAACATGCTATTAATTATATTTCAACTGGAATCATTTGTCTATGAGAGAAGCTATTTTAAAATCAAAATACTGGTTAGATAAGTTAGAACTCTCTGCGTAATTTTTAGCTGTGATTAAGTGCCTCTGGGTTTCACTACAAAAAACCTCACAATGAAATAAACTAATCTCAAAACCTCTCCGAATATTTTTGGTAGTCTTTATAAGTCTGTCAATAACATTGCTTTACAAAATAATATTTTGTATGTCTGTGTCAATAGCATCGTTTTACAATACAATATTTTGAAAATTTAAGCAAAATATGATAATGAAAAAGAAAACAAAAAACTTAGTAGAACAATATAGAATTAAAAACTCCAGAGAAAGTGGATACAAAATTAACACGAACTGCAACTAGTAATTTGATGTTGGAATCAACCCATTAGAACTCTATCCTTAACACTGAGTTCATTAACATGTATGATTCATGTCACAACAAACCGAGGTTAGAGTGCGTTTGTTAAGATACTGATGCATTAATACTTTGAATGAACAATATGCTTCTTAAGATTCCAACTTGTACCTAGACAGATCTGCATTGCAGTTTTGTCTGGTGAAGCAATAATGTTTCATTGTAATTGTTCATTGTGTAATGACGTATACAAGTGATATAAATTAGTAAAAGTCATTATTTTTAGTGAGATGCATACTAATGAGCTTGATTTTCAACCCGGGGTTAGATGTCCATTGCCCAGATAAATTTGGGGTTCTGACACTGCAACTCTATCTTCAAATCATAATGCTGTAATTGGCTTGGAGGTGAACTTGGCATTCAGTTACAAAAACAGAAAATGCTGGAAAATCTCAGTAGGTCTTACAGCATCTGTGGAGAGGAAGAGAGCCAACGTTTCAAGTCTGGCTGACCCTTTGTCAGAGCTAAAGATAAAGAAAATAGAATGAGATTTATACTGCAGAAGAGCGGGAGAAAGGGGGATTTGTGACAATCAAGATGTCATAGACAAATAGTCAAAGGGAACATAAATGTGTGGAGGATGCTAATAGCATCCATTAAAAGATTGGAATAGCATTCAGTTAATGGTGTAGAGCTCTGTGAGGAGGTAGCAGCTGCCTGCAAGTGAAATGGCACCAAAAGCAGATGGCAGCCATGAAGAGATACAACTGAGGAGGCTGTCCAGCACAAGAGAGGAGGCTGGAATTCGGAGGGCCAAAAACCTCAGCGTCAAATGGTCAGCCAAGTGCCCAATCTCACAGTGAAACCCCAATTCAAAAAAATGCTGCAGCTTCCTGCATTAACTGCAACAGTTGTGCATTAATCTGCACCAAATTGTTTTTGTTTTGCAAGTTCTTACGTGAAAATTAGTCCATGACTCTCCCCAGCCAGTTTATAACTTCTGTAAACATCTTAAAGGAAAGGTATATTGGAGATGGGCAGGTGTGCAATCATCCCCCCACCCTAACTTCCTTTTGAAAACTGCATTACGCTCTGCAGGAGTTAACAGTCTAATAACACCGACCAGGTGTGGAAATTTCAATGTGCACCTGCACCTCTATACACCCTGTATCTCTAGTTGAAAATTCAACCCATTAACTCAATGAAAGTACAATATGAATTAACATCTTTGTACATGACTAAAATAGTACAAACGTGCAAGAAAACATAAAAACATAGATATAGAAATCCTACAGTGCAGAAGGTGACCATTTGGCCCATCAAGTTTGCACTGACAACAGTCCCACCCAGGCTCTATCCCCACTTAGTTATTCTGCTAATCCTGCTAACCTATTGCATCCCAGGAAACTAAGGGTTAATTTAGCATGTCCAATCAACCTAACCCGCACATCTTTGGACTGTGGGAGGAAACTGGGGCACCCGGAGGAAACCCATGCAATGGCTTGACCACAGTATCATTCAAATCGTTGCTTTTCTGTGTTACTCTGAATGTGACATAGAATTTGTAGTTTTTGATTTAGACATTTCTCAGATACTGTACTGGAATTTTATGTTTTTCCCAAGGGAGAGTGACAAGGCTATTAAGTGGCTAATTAATGGAATTTACTAGCAGTGGAAAAGCCCAGTGCCATATCTCCAGTATGTAGCGTCATTCCTTCAAATCCTAGAACTCCCTTCCTAATAGCATTAAGAACATAAGAAATAGGAGCAGGAGTAGGCCATCTAGCCCCTCGAGCCTGCCCTGCCGTTCAATAAGATCATGGCTGATCTGAAGTGGATCAGTTCCACTTTCCCGCTTTCTCCCCTTGTCTATCAGAAATCTACCTAAATATATTCAATGAGGTAGCCTCCACCACTTCAATGGGTAGAGAATTCCACAGATTCACTACCTTTTGAGTTTCTAAACTGCATCCCCCCCATATTTTGAGACTGTGCCCTCTGGTTCTGTTTTCCTTTCTAAGCGGGAAGAATCTCTCTACCTCTACCCTATCAAGCCCTTTCATTATCTTATATATGTGTCTATGAGATTCCCCCCTCAGCCTTCTAAACTCTAACGAATACATGCCCATTGTGGGTGTACTAACACCATATAGGCTGCAGCAATTCAAGAAAGTGGCACACCACCATCTTCTAAAGTAAAATCAGGAATGGTCAAATGCCATATAAATTCACGCTAGCTTTCTCTCTCTAATTAGTTGAAATTTTTCAATATTCAGTCTTCTATCCTTAATTATAGATGCTGTCATGCTCACCTGACTAGTTTATAATTCCTTTAATTCCCTCTTACCTTCCTTAAATAGCATAGGGACATGCAATTTTTCAATCTGAGAGAACAGTTCCTCAATTGAGAAAATCTCAGAAGATTATAATTAGCACAAGATGATCCCAGGATGAAAACAGTCTGGTCCTGGAAATTTGTTTTTCATGAACTGTATTCTTCATTGCTATTGATTTCCTTACATTCATTACGATGAGTTTAAATTCCTGATTCAATATTATATTCCTTGGGAGGTCCAGATTGCTGTTCTGTTCCTCTATTGTAAATAGTGATGTAAAGTAATTATTTCATAGACTTGTCAATTCCTTATTTTTATTTAAATCACCATTATGAGATTTTAAGGGTCGCACATTACCCTAAATGTAATATAATTGCAAAAGTTTTTCAATTGATTCTGATAACGCCTGCTAGTTTATTCTTATATTTGCTTTTTGTAGCTTTTACTATATGTTTTATCAACCATTGCTGTTCAATGCATTTCTTTGATTCTGAGTTATTTTCTACATTCATGATTTTTCTAATGATTTGATACTGTTTGTGCCTTATCTCTTTATGGCTGTTTTTCTCAGCAAGAAGAGTTCACGTCCTTTAGAGATATAAACTTACAGCATAAGTCCTCTTATGTAGTATGTCACTGCCCTAGGCTTATTATTTTACAAGCACAGAAATAAATAGTTTAATTAGAGCTTAGACGTCTTGTTAAGCTTCAATTCATCTCTAAAAATTGCACAATATGAACATAAATCTGATGCAAAAACGTTAACAACGGCATCACTGAATAGCAGATCATGTAACGTACTGAATGTCTCTTACCTCTAGAAATAAGGGAGATACTCTCCTCATTTCTATTTTCAGTCTCACTGTCTTGCCTGACACATAACGTATAACTTGAGTATAACTGCACAAATCTGATTCTTTACCTTGAAACGAACTCTGGTGTTTGCTTGGTCTGCAGTTACCATTGAAACAATGGAATTACAATATATTCAACAATAGCAAAAATATATACAAATATATTTTTGCTATTGGCCAACTCTTGTCCACTTACAAATAGCACAAAATTAAAAAGTGAATCTTTTATCCCTTCCATCTCTCAGAGTTACCTACAAATTGTGCAACGCTATCTTAGAGTTCTCTATTTCGACACTAACAGCAAGATAGAAACTGTGAATTTTCCAGCTCAGTGCAATTATGCAGTTACTCAGATAAGGGAAATGCCCAGGTCTCTGGAGCAAAAACTAACTTATCTGGGGTGTTTTGATGACATGGGCAAATATGCTTTTTCCAAGCAATATTTCCTGTTTTTATTTGAAGATGAAATTCCTGGAATTTTAATTACATGGAAAAAGTACACACAAGCATAGAGGAATACAAGTTCATATTCGTGTCAACCTGTTTGCTAAACTCCAAGATTGCCGCAAAGTTTAGAATTGCAGGATAACATCAAGTGAGGAGATACAGAAACAATTTAACGGTTTTATGCAGTGGGTAGGGAATATGTGGAATAGACCAGCAAAGAGACAGGCTTCAGAATTATTTATGGGAAAACTGGATAGATGTTTGCGTGCTTTGGTGTTTGAGGAATATCCCTGTGCTGTTTTGTTCTTTGTTCTTATTCTGGGAATACCAATATGAATTGTAGAGCCTTTTCCAGTCTTTCAATTTCCTGTGCAAGTGTTCCATTTAGACAGCAAAATACAAAGATAAATTTTCTGAGTTGAGGATCTCAAACACAGAATCTTGTCTGACAGAAGTAAAGAAGTTGGTGCTTCTGATTCGTGGTACATCTGAACTAAAGTAAATGGAAAAGTTAGTTGTCCATAATTTGAGTGCATTCATTCTTACCACAGATACAAATATGTTTTTTATATGCCAGTACAAAAATTTGAACATTTGATTACGATAATGAAAGATCTCAGGCCCTTACTGTTAACTTTGGCCCCAAACTTATCTTTAGAGCAGGTGGAGTTAGGAACATCTAATACCGAGTTCTTGAATTTCAAGAAAGCCAAGCTGCAAGCAGGTGAAATCAGAAAATAGTACACCACAGTATGGGCTATTTGGCCCATCAAGGTTTGTTTTGGCTCTTGCAATTCAGTTGCTTGTACTCCACTATTCTCAGCCCATATCAAGACTATTACAGGATTTGTATCCACCACTCTTTCAGCCAGTGCATTTAAGCACTCATGAGTTTTAAAAAAAATTGTCTTGTTTGGTACTTTGCCAAACACCTTCAATCTATGCCCTCTGATTTACTGATCCATCATCAAAGAGGGAAATTCTACCAGAACCCTAATCAGTTCCTTTGGGCCTGAATCCTTGACTTGATACAAAGCTGACTATAGGGCTTGAAGGATGGAATCAGGAAGAATGCCACCTTAGTCCCTTTTTTAAAAAAAGGGACATCAATGGTCAGGGGGAGGTTTTTGCATTGTGGCAACATTATTAGCTGTGAATTTGTGAGCATAGGATTCAAATCTATCTCCAAGTTTTCTCAGTGACTGCAGACCAGAAATCTGGCTCTGAATTCTGCATTGTCATCCAATGAGTTCAACAGGAGTTCTTCTACCTCTCCCTTTCTCTAGGCAGAATTTTACAGGATTTGTAGCTGAATTGAGAGAGGAGAAATAAAAGTACCAGAGTGACTTTCCCACTGCCTATCTGCCTGCCCCAGCATGATTACAACTTTATGGGGGGAGTAGAGGTATATAAGGATTAGGACTGGGACACCAATTTAGGAATATTTGAATGACTGACATCACAGAGCAGTTGCAGATGAGTGAAGATGGTGTAAAATAGACAAGCATGACATGTAATGACAGGAGATTGCCTGGTAGGACTAGTTACAAGCAACAGCAATTGTTGCTTGAAGTTAAGCTTAAATTGCATTATACCTATAATGGTTTTGTGTATGGTAAAGAGAGCTAGAAAACCACAACAGGATTTACATGCCATATTTTTATTTCTATTCAAGAACCACTAGCATGATTTTGACTGTCAGCTTTTCAGCTCCCTTTTGTCCTTGGATACTTTTACGTTTATTTATTCCTTTAAGCTTGTTAGTTGCTAAATTGAATCTTCATGAAACAAAGTCAACACGTATCCAAGTAATTACCATACTTGCACTTAGTAATTCATCTATTCACAATTTTCAAACAAGCTTCGGTTTACTACGCTAAATTAGGGAAAGATGCTCACAGGTTAGGAACAATCAAGAATATCTACACAAAAAGTAGATAAAGTATGCTTAGGAGATGGGCCTACAGCACTAAGTTAAATCTAAACCAGGACAGCAGTCCTGAGGTAAGATGTAAAAGTTAGGTAACCTATTTAACAAGGATTGAACTTCTGAAGTGTCAAAATTATGAGAACAAGTCAAATAACAATTAAGAACTTCAGCATAGTTGTCAACTCTCTACTTTTTGTGTAAACATCAGTTTTTCTAGTCTTTGGTTATTCTGTTGACCGAGGGACCGTGAAAATGGCTTATTTGCAGACCCTTGCACAAAGCGTAGCTGAGAACTGGTTGAGCTGATTTCTGCATGAAAAGCAGATGGCTGGCAAATGCATGCATTTTTTTCATTTTTGTTATCTGGCCAGGTTTATCAGCTTTAAATCTCTATCCATCCATATCCATATGGAGGATTTAATAGATATTGACTAAAAGTGAGAAGTGTAGGAGATTTTTCATAATGACTATGAACAAAAAGCAACATTTCATAGAAAAAAATGAATTGTTGAGATGATCTTGAAACACTAGTAGAGATCTTGCACGCCACCATAGTTAAAAAAAAGGAATGTACTTAATTTAATTGCTTTCAAATGATGGTCTTGACCCCATTTGATCAAGGGTTTTTTCAGTCAAACAATGGATTTTTGAGTTACCTTGCTTCATCAGCATTCCCTAGTTTTGTATCTTAGAAGTTATGTGTCAGAAATTAAGAACTATTGTCAGGGAAGTGAGACAGCCACCTGTAAAATCCCATTGCTAGAGATGTGTGGACAAATAGGCTTTCTGATTTCTTGGCCAGAGCAATAGGGGGATAATTTTGCTCTGTGCTGCCTGGCCACATGTGCAATGTAGGAACTGCCAAATTTTTGCTCAATTGGTTAAATGTGAAGAAATTACATGCCACAGGAGTAAAACTCAAAATTTTTGAAATAGCTGATGTTCATAAATTGAATAATGATTAAGTATTAATGACTAAATGTGAATATACAAAACCTTTCAAATCTGGCATGGATAGAAGTACTGATCAGTGTACTATATTCTAAAAAAAGACTCTCCAATGTAGGAAAGTTAATTCTTGAATGTGTTAAGCTCTTTGTGTTCACAAAAACTAATGGTATGAGTCATGCATGAAATACCATCTCTGACTGTGCAAACCTTTTATTTTTACACCTCAGCGCAAGTCTTTACATCATTCTCCTTTGAACAGCTATTTCCACAGTGTTATCTGGAGCCTTGAACATAATGCTTTTATAATGCTTCTGTGCTTTTCAGAAATACATGGTCATCTTTATGCCTTGACCAATTGCTGTCCTGTATCCCAAAGGGAGACAAGCTGATTCTCCTCTGCAAGAGTCAGGAGGGAATGATGTGTTAGACAGATAACAAAGAACAAAACAGCTCGGGAAACAGGCCCTTTGGCCCAACGAGCCCGCGCCACCACCCCGATGTTCCCACCTCTACCCGTGATCCCTGTCTATGTTCATAGATCTATGGATTAAAAACCAAATTTGAGACAATTTAGGGAGAATTTGTTTTGCCAATTAGCCTAAGAGCACATCTTTGGGATGAGGGAGGAAACCAGAGCACCCGGAGAAAACCCACGCAAGCACGGGGAGAATATGCAAACTCCCACAGACACAGGCCCAAATCCATGTATCTGCACAGCACAGCGATAGTCACTGAGCTGTCACGTTGCCCATCAAATGGTCCAGGTGAAGTGTACACTAACGACATGAAGCACTAGGATACTCTCGAAAAAAATCCAAGAGCTGCCCTCTCATGACCCATCGTGTGTATGCCCCTTGTTAGACAACAAGGTGGACCAAAGCACCTGTAGAATAAAAACAAGTACATCAATATCATCATCTATTTACACACTTGCCAGGGACTCCCAAGGCTCATGATCCCTATTTTAAATCAGTTTTCTATACCCCTCCATTCCCATTCTGTTCATGTGCCCATCTAAATATTTCTTAAATAACTCGAGTGCCTGCCTCCACCATTTTACCTGGCAGCGCGTTCCATACCCCCACCACCCTCTGTGTGAAAAAACTCCCTCCAGCATCCAAATTATACCTTATCCCCCTCACCCTAAGCCCGTGACCCCTCGTGTTATTTGAGTCCATTCTAGGAAAAAGCTTAACCCTGTTTACTCTATTTATACCCCTCATAATCTTGTATACCTCTATTAGTTCTCCTCTAAGCCTACGTCTTTCTAAGGAAAACAGCTTCATTTTACCTAACCTCTCCTCGTAACTCAGACCTTCCACACCAGGCAGCATCCTGGTAAACCTCCTCTGCACTACCTTTCTAGGATCTCCACGTCCTTCCGGTAGTAAGGTGACCAGAACTGGACACAGTATTCCAAATGAGGTCTAACCAATGTTTTACACAACTGCAACATTAAAGAAGGTGTAGGGAAAACAAATGCCAACAGAGTCTTCCTCCTGACAAAATACCTAGAACATGACATTATGAACACCCTATTCTGCTAGAAGGATAAGCCAAAAACCTCATGACAACACCCCGCTCATCGCACCGGCACGTAATAGATTATATCATCGTTTGAGTGAGGGACTACAAAGATGTCTGCATCACTCATGCTATGACAGGAACCGATGATTGCTGGACCGACCACTGACTAATCTGCTCCACCAAAAACTCTGCCCCAAACTAACAGGAATAGAAAAAACTCTGTCTCAGGAAACCCCATGTTGCTGGACTCAAAGACCCTGAGGAGAAAGATTACTCAGTTGGTACCTCATAGCTAACCTGGTGATGATCAATGAGTCAGAGCTGCAGAGTGCCCACAGCGCCTGGTCTACCTTAAAGGTCACCATTGTCAGCAGTTGTGAGGGGAAGCTTGTGCTCTCAATTAGGAAACACCATGACTGGTTCGGAGAGAATGATCAGGAGATTCAGGATCTCTAGACTGAAAACATGTGGTGTTCCTGAACTGGCAACATCACCAAAACTCGAGTGAGAGAAACAAGTCTGCAGGCAACTAAAGGCTGAGATGCAACAAAGAACTCATGACCTAAAGAACAGATGGTGGGTGAAAAGAGTGCAGGGTGACTTGCCAACAACCACAGCCTTTTCAGTGCAGTTAAAAACATCTATGGTTTGTGTACCCAGGGACCCATCCCACCTGAGAGCCGAAACTGAGAGGTGCTCATCCAAGACAGAGAGGCAGTCAACCCCTGCTAGAGAAAACACTTTGATGACCTCCTCAGCCAAGATGAAGCCTTCAACGCAAGTGTCTTCAATAACATCCTGCAACACTCTAGCCATCACCATCTCAGAGCAGCCTTCAGCTCACTGAAGCTAAGCATTGATAGCGAAAGGAGCATTTGGCAGCCCAGGCATTCCATTCCTCTGACCATTATCTGTCACACCTGTGACAGAGACTGTAGATTGTATATTGGATTCCTCAATCACCAAAAAATTCATTTTTAGTACGCAAGCAAGTCATTCTTGACTCCGAAGATCTGCTAAAGAGAAGTTGTCACCAGGCCGACTTCAAATAGATTTTGTTCCACCATTTGATTTGTGACCCTGAGCCTCCTGAAACAGTAGTGTTCTGACATGTCAAGGAAGCATATCCTCTGCTTGAAAACCTTATGTTGCAGGTATGTATCTCTCTCTTCACACCTCTTTCACGTAGAGCAGTAGATCTGTGAGGAGTAAGTTGTTGCTGATCCTGTTTACTATTGGTGCTCTTCCTCTTGATGCTACTGGTTACCTCAATCCTCATCTGAGACTCAAAGTCATGACTGGCACATATGATAGGTCAGGGCTCTAGAGCATTGGTTCCCAACCTTTTCAGCAACATGGCACACTTCAATAAGACAAACAATTTTCTGGCACAGCCAATTTTTTTCAGCTGAATCAATTATTCATAAGTACTCCATAATGTAATAGTGAACTGACAGTGGCCAATCACATACCAGGTGGAGGGGGGGCATCTTTGTCCAGTCTCTATGAAGATGGAACATGGGCACCTGCTATATCTTTGGCAGGTTTTGCATGGATATTTGTCATTTCAGGTCTTTCAAAACTAAAGATTTGAAATGCTGAAAACATGGCTTTTATTCGTAGAGCAAAATTCAGGCCACCAAGTCATTAGCAGTAAAATTAAAATGAGAACATAGATGTATTTGTTCAATTATGAAATTATAACCTTCTTCAAGGAGGGGGAGGGGATTCTGTAGAGTTAGTCACAGTATTCTAGCTTGCATAAACTGGTTTAACAGTGATGGCTTTTATTAAAACAACCATCATTTTCTGCATCCCCAGACATCTTACATAAGTAGAGCAACTCAAAGCATATATAATAGTATATCAGTCGGCTGGACCATTACAAAGCATGTGTTATTAACAAAATAAACATCTGAATTACCAGCAATATATAATCACAGTTGGCAGTGAGAAAAATCCACCCATTGGAACTCAGATGACAAGGCAGTTAAATGGAGTGGATAAAATACACTCCAATTCCAGATTTTACCAGAATTTTCAGCTGTAATACGTGCATACATTCATGCAAATTGAGCTCCATGTAATAGGACCTCAAGGTAAAGTTAACCTGGTGGGAAGTGCAGTCTCTACAACAGCTATCCTGACAGCAACAATCTAACAATACAGGAGAACAATAAAGAGACGATGTAAAGTGAGCTTAAAACTCTGCGAAGGGAGGAAGGGGTCTGTCCGGGAGGGCTGATGAAGGAACATCAGCGCCGCTGTAAATAGTTTTGGGAATCTTGCTTTTTTCCACTGAAATTGAGGCTCAGAGTCTGTCTCACAGGTGCTGCTACAGTTCACTTGCACACCAGTTGAAAACCACTGATATATGGTGTCAGGTCACAGGATCTGGTTTTAATTATTAGGTCCTCCTTTCTTTCAGTTTTCATTATTATTTGTTTGACTGACCTTAAAATAGCCCTTATAATATCTGCTCAGAAAGGCGGCATCATTTCAGAATCTGATGTGGTAGAAGCTTTTGAGAAAAGACATTTTTTAAGATGGGAAGGAATCTGCAGTGATTTATGGGCTATGTTTTGTTATTAGGTAAAAACGGTTGCTGCACTTTGAACCAGCTTGGAAATGAAAAGAACCACTCCACCTTCCCAAGTGGATGAAAGACACCTGTTTCAACCAGAGGGGGAGAAAGGAGAGGGATGGGCAGTAGGGGGGGAAGAAGGATCATTGTTCCCTCGTCTGTTATCCTTTCCTCGTCAAGCTCTCTGAATTGCACCTCCAGTTACTGTTTCACTCCATTTCCCAGATTCTGGGTTGAGATTGCCACTGTTCTTTCTGTGCATACCTCAAACTGTCCTTCCCAGCCTCCACCTCCTAATCTGTGTATGAGTTCATGATTTTGTGAGATTGCCTGTTGAACGTATCTCTCTTGCCATCATAAATGGCTTTAGGCAATCTGCATTCTTTTTATACCAAAAAAAATACCTGGTTGAAAACCACTGCTCTGAAGTGGGATCAAATGTACAAATCTCCAAAGCTGTCAAAGTCTCTCCAAAGTTGTAAAAATCACCATTAAGGTTGTGAAAGTAACCTCTCATTCACAGGAGGAGGAAACAAATCAGCACTTGCTGTCGCATTTTCCTGTCATGTTTTCAGCCCACTCAAATACCGATGTGCTCTTACCTTACTTTCACTTGAGAGTTCCAGGAAGCCCTTAGATAAATTCAAAGACATGTTGTATCATTCCAATAGTGTGATTAACATATTGAAATTCACAATCTGCCTCTCTCTCTTGCTTGATTACAATCTAGCATGCTGCAATTAATTGTGTGTTTCAAATTTGGGCCCATCTTCCCAAATTGTTACCTCATTTTTAACCAGCTATCCCTGACCTACTCCCAAAGCCAGTGAAAGTTAAAACATTCTATCTGAGGTGAGGCCACAAAGGCAGCAGGAGGAGAACAAAAGGAAGAAAGATACAGAATGACAGGGTGAATCTGTCATAGTCAATCTACCTTTTCATTCTAAGTGATCACCCAGGTGGGCCTGGTACACCAATACTCAATTTTTTTAAAGTAATTTGAACTTATGTAAGTTATGCCTCACCTAACATTAACTCAGTGTGTCTTTAAGGTTGAACGAGTACACAAGTTTAAGGTCCAAATCAGTTATATTCCTGGCTCTACATGAGCAGATATACAGCAGTCGGAGTCAATTTCCATAAAAAAAAAACAGGGATTTGGACTACCTAAGGGTACAACCTATGCCACTGAAATCAAGGTGGTACCTATGGGTTACAGCATGCAATTCACTTTCAGAACGATAAAATCAGAAAATTTTGGAAACATTCAACAAGATCTGTATAGACCAAAATAAAACGATTAACATTTCATGTTGCTCTTTGTCAGACTCTTTTGGAAAAAAGCTCCGGGTCAGAAGATTTATGTTGTACTATGGACTTGAGCACATAATCTAGGTGGACACCTTAGTATAATATTGCTATAGGAGGAAGTGCTAATTTGATCCTTTTCTCTGCTAATATCTATTTGATACACCAAAAATGTATTGTTCATTTAGTTGCTGTTTGTGAGACTTGTGTTCAAACTGACTATTGTGCATATCTATTTAACAAGCGAAGCATTGATTAAAAAAAATCCATTGCTTATAAAGTGCTTTGTGTTGTCCTGAGGCGTGATGAAATGTATATAAATAAAAATTCCTTTGTTCTTTAACTGTTCCTTATTTGGTAATTACTGTTATGTAAGAATAGCTTGAATGACTCATTTTGCATCTTGCCCATCTTGTGGAATTAGGAATTTGCCACAGTGGGTAATACAAGAGGAAACCTACATCTTCCATGGCAAAATGATGCAATGGCTCTGCCAATACATTTAATTATATCAGCTGCCTGAGAATTTCCCCCCTCAACTATCAGCAGATATCTACATGGGGAACTCCCAACACAATTTTGCTGTACATTGTTCTAAATTAGTCATAGATTTTACCAGCAAGGAGCATGGTTATATACTAGCATGGATCTTTTGACTAGTATATCGTAACTGTTGGCATTTGAAAATATAATTTTACAACTCCCGCATTTTCTCAGTTTGAGTGAAAATATGGCAAAGTTGTGGAAAAATTATACATATTTCTGAAAATTGGGCTAACAGTTCTTTACTTACAAATTTTCAGAGATGTTCTTGTTTCTCACAGGCCTCTCTAAGTTTGTACATGGGTCTAAACACGCACTATACTTCTCAATTTTCATTAAGTAAAGGTTTAGGGAAAGGGGACTAAACACTTGATCAAAGAGGTTGAATTTCAGGAAAATCTTGGAACAGAAGACAGAGAGGCAAGGTGTTTTGAGGAGGATATTCCTGAGCTTAGTGCCCAGGCTACTGAAATCCACCAAGACGGGGCAAAGGAAACAGGGGGTGCACAAGAGGACAGAGTTGGAAGAATGCAAAACAGAGAGAACTGGAGAGATTTACAGAGAAAGGAGAATCACAGGAGGATTCAAAGTGTAGTAAGAGAGAGGAATCACCCGATTAGGTCAGATCTTTCCAGCAATTTATTAACACATTTCACTTCTTCTAACATGATTATTATTGTTCAAATGCATCATTGCACTTGGGAATATTCAGCAGACTTCAAGAAATATAATTCAGGCATATTGTCCTCCAGTACTCAACAACATCTATCTCCATTTTGAGCATTGTGCCCATTTCATGCCCAAGGAATGACAGAAAACCAGAGAGAAAACAGGAACTGAAAACTTCTGACAACTGCTAATGGAGGAAGAATAAAAAAAGATATAATGTAAATAGCAACACCTGAGGCAAGATATAAAAAGAGCCATTGAAAAATCATACATTGCAAGCATCATATCTTATACAAAGTTTCAAAATATACCCTTCCAAATCAGAGAGGCTATTGTCAGAAAGGCATCCTCCTCCACGATATCTTATTCATGTCCTTGCACCCAGCCATTCTGGACAACCATGCTGTCTTTTTTTACAATCCCAGTTCACCTAGTGTTGCAAACACAGCTTGATAATTGAAGACCAAGGGTGGTTTCAATCAGCAAACTAGTTTAACTCTCACAATTCGCTATGAGGAAATGCAATCCTCTCTGAGGTAAACTACAGCCCTTCCAAAACAAATATAGAACTTATACTAACAGGAGCATATAATGCTTGATCTCTTTTTGGCAAGTAATCTGGGTCTGCATTAGATACCCTACACAACAACGAAATATTGCTGCCTCAGCACAGCAACATATCCACTGACCACGAAGGACAACCCCAGCTGATATGATAATGAGCAGGTATGCCTCCTTCTCCATTCCCAGGCCTAACCAACTCCCAGAAACAAAAACAAATTTCTTCAACCTTTGATCCACACTGCTCCAAGTGCAACGTAAGTTACACTAGAAAGTTGGATCTCAATGCAGTTTTCTTACATGCATCATGCAAGAAAAATGTATCTAAGCTTCATAATATTAATAATCTAGACTTAAAAATAATTCTTTAACATACAGAATTAGGCTAGTTAGTCCATTTAGCTTTTTCCACCAATTAGATCATAGTTGATCAACATCTTTACTTACCAGCCTTGTTTCCATATCCCTCAATACACATACTAAAAAAAATCTAGCAGCCTCAGTTTTGAGCATTTCAACATTCATATACATAAATGCACAATGACTTCATAAAATACATGTGAGTGCACTTTCTTGTAGACATAATGAGTGTAATTCTATGAAGCTGACTAATGTTCTTTGCATTCAATAATTTAATAGAATCAAGTTATAGATATGTATTTAGCCTCTGTACTATCTAAGGTACATAGAAATGTAGCGCATTTATAATGTAGGAGGAGGCTGTTCGATCCGTTGCATGTGTGCATGGCCAGAAAATACAAGGACCTTGATAGCTGGCTATAGCCACTTGCCATCTTCACTGTGAATTAAATAATAAGACCTTCCTTAAAACCTATTAGACTAGGTTTTTGGTCACCTGTAGTAATATCTCCCTTTGTGGCTCTGTCTCACGTTTTGTTTGATAATGCTTTTGTGAAACGTCTTGGGATATTTTACTGCATTCAAGGTGCCAAGTAATTGCAAGTTTCTGTTGCTGATGTTTTGAACAAAGTGGTTTTTCAAGGATTTTTTTTTATCTTCAGTATGAAGCTTTGCATCAGAAGACTTAATGAAAGGTATCCTGTAAAAACCAATTCAAAGAAAGTAATATCTAAGTGCAATGGGTAACTTTCCTGCATTATTTTGAAATTTCAGACAAATGTGCACAGTAGGACTAATTGATAAAATCATACAGAAATCTGAATGTTTGCAGTATATACAAAAAACAAGATATTGGCAATTTCATGTAGAATGTTGCCTGTCATAAACTGCAATTTTCATCAACTTTTATGTTACCCATTTGATACAGAACAACAGCCTTAGTCGGCAGCCAGACCCTGGAGCTGTACTAGGATTATTTCCAGTTGCAGTGTTTTACAGGTTATTAGCATCAAACTGAAAAAAAATGAGGTTTCCCACCAATTCCAGCTCATTCAAATGCCTGCTAAAGTGGAGATTCACTCAAAAAGCCTGATACAGAGCTACTGTGTTACTCTCTCTTTTGCTCTGATTTCCAAAGACGCAAAGGAATACAAAAAACATAATTCAAACAATTATGACCAAAGCAGATAAATTGATAACATTCACAATTAATCAAAGCTGAAGAAACACTTCCTGCACCAAATGATCCAACAATTGAAACGAGTTTCCAAGGTATCAAGAAAGCTGCTCAAGTATCATCACCTTCAAAACAAAAGTGGAACGGAGAACCCTGGAAAACAACCACCCCAACCCAAAAAGCATTGGGTAGCCAACTGCATCTCACCAATTTTCTGAAAGATATTTTCATTTTACCCCACATCCTGTTTTCCCAGCCTTAGTTAAATTTTTCCATTTTAGAATTTTATCTGTTGATCGAAAATGAAATTATCTGCGATCATGTTATGGAATTGACTAAATTTGAACAAATTGTAAGTAGGTGATCATTAGCAATTATTTCGATTAGCTATTATCAGTCCTTTTAAATGTAGGTGAGTATTCTACTTGTGAGTGTGGATTATCTCCAACACTGTGAATATAAACCAGCAGAGAATTTTGTTCAGCATGCAATTTACAAGTGACATTTTAATATAATAAGTTGATGGTCCAGAAGTTGAATATGGTTGAAAAAATGTTATCAATGCTTTTCATCCTGAAATTATCAGGATAATTTGCAATA
Organism: Sphyrna mokarran; assembly: GCA_024679065.1. NCBI lineage: Eukaryota > Metazoa > Chordata > Chondrichthyes > Carcharhiniformes > Carcharhinidae > Sphyrna > Sphyrna mokarran. The sequence goes on from JAGIQG010000006.1 coordinate 80,723,492, forward strand.
AAGGGGAGAGCAACAATTTATATTGCGTGTGAAAAGAATACTGATTAGTTGGCAAATAGACTCTGACTGATAAAGATGCTGACATGGAAAATGCAGCATAAAATGGTGAACTTCGCAGATTTTTTTCAATTTCAAACTGGGCCAGTCAATTCTGTTATGTCAAGCTATTCCTCTGGGGAATGAACCAGGGAATGACTGTTGCTCAAGCCTCTATTTAGTTGAAAAAGACATATTGTATGAACATATTTCTTCTTCTGTATAGGGCAGGGCACTGTGTGAATATATGTAGATCCAAACATGCTTGTTGAACCACACCAAGCCAACTGACAATATTAAATAGTTTTTCACAAATGAGCAATACAATGCATGAATTTCAGTGCCAATGTGATGCCAGGTACATAGGCAGGTACATCCCAATGATTGGCAGATCCTATCAAAGAGCATGTCCTTTCAGCTATAACCGTACCTAACTGATCTGTGCTTGCAAAACTCAAAATATAGCAATTTGATGAAATCTTGTGAATGGACAAACCCTGCTAAACAATCCTGATTATGCTAAGAATTAAACTGAAAACCAATTTAAGATCGTCAGTTGGCTGTAATATTATTATATGTTTGTATTTGTTGAGTAGAAACAGATTATGGATATGGGTACATTAAAATATAAAGGGGCCATTTTTCGGTTTGGGCACACTACCAGAATGCTACTTGTCTTCGGGATTGTTAGACTCCGTCATTTATGTACATAGCTGCTGAATTGCCCAATCCCAGTGTTCTGAGACAACTTGCTAGTTGTAGAAGTCATAGAATCAAACCAACTGTGCCTGAGAAGTGGGGAGGAGGATATGAGAGGCATGTAGGACGGACAATACGAAAGGCCGATTTTTTGCGGGTCAGAATTATCATGGCTGATTCTACTGACACACAAATATCAAATGTATAAATTTATTTCACTAGCCTCCAGTGTCCACTTCCAAAGATCCCTAGTTAGATCATACAAGGCCTGTGCACAGTTACCTTAAAATTGCAATCAGAACCTTTTACATCTTCATCATGAGGGTATCAAATGACATGAAACAAGCTCGCTCTCCGATCAATTACCTGGACAGAGTGTAATAGTGTTGGCCTGCTACAACCATGGCTGCACTTCAAAAATACTTAATTAGTTATACGGTCATTTTGGCATCTTGAGACAATAAATTATAAATACCAGTCTTTCATTTTAATCAAACCATAATCATATTACTTTGCTGGATGATTCAGATCTAACGCATAATGCAATAACTATCCAGGAAGATGTAGCATTATCAGAAATTGAGCATATATTCCATGGCATTGACAGTAATGTCATGTTCATGTTGAAAGAATCGACCAATTAGTGGTCAGAATACACATTCGCCACCAATTGAAGGCAGCATGTGTGTGGGCTCTTGAAGCTAGAAAGTCACGAGAAGGTCCTCCAGCACTGACAGAGCTGTAGCCTGGCAATGCAGGTAAGAGAGATAGAAGGCATCTCCACCTTGATGCATCGTCTAGATACACACATATGTGCAAACATGCATAAGCATCGCCATCAAACCTGCACCACCTTTGCCCGCTTCCCAAAACCCCAGTCTGCTGCTGTGAGGTTCACTCCAGGCATCTGCTATGCTCCAGACGCTGCGAGGAGCCAACAGGCTAACTAGAAAAGCTGAGCGGCTTCTTACCAATTATTTTAATTGGCAACTTAATGACCATAACAAGTTACTAGCCATTTGCAGACAGGTAGCCGTTCTGCATCCAATCCGACCTCAAGGAAACTGCACACTATCCATCTCCATATTTGCCTCCATTTTCTGCTTTTTTCCCCTAAATATTTCTGGTTTGTTTTATTATCCATTGCACATTACTTATCTTCAAAAGTATCACATTTTATTTTGTTACAATTACAATGCATTAATCTACCAGACTTCAGAATCCTGGAACTCCCTTCCCAACAGCACTGTAGATGTATCTACATCATGTGATTGGAAGGCAGAGGAAAATAGTTTCTTCAGCCAAAAAAACTTAAGTTCAGTGTTTTGTGACCCAATTTGCACCAAAAATTCAGTCCCTGGTTCAAAATACAGATTTTGAAACAGTTGCATAATTGTACAATTGCATACAGCTTTAAAAAAAGAGCTCCATGAACAAGTTTGCCCAAGGAGCCTGTTTCCATGCTGTAAGCCTCTATGACTCCATGACTATGAACTCCTACTGCCATATTTTGACACTGAGGTGCCTCAGCTCATCTGTTGCTGAAAGCCTGATCCAATCCTTTGTTATCGTGGGGACTGACAAATCCAACGCTCTCCTGGCTGGTCTCCCATCTTCTACCCCCCACATAAATTTCTGGTCATCTAAAGCTCTGCAGTCTGTTACAATTATGAAGTTTATAATGTTATTAAAATTAATGTTAATGAAGTGGTTTGATCATAAGAGACCAACAGAAGGTTTAGGCAATTTTACTGAGAAGATACAAAGGCCTCAGTACCTCCCTTTACGACTGGATCCAGAACTTCCTAACTCACAGACTATAATCAGTAAGGATAGGCAACATCTCCTCCATGATCATCCTCAACACTGGTGCCCCACAATCCTCCTTATACACCTATGACTGCTTGGCGAAATTCCTCTCCAATTCGATTTTCAAGTTTGCTGACGACACCACTACAGAGGGTCGGATCTCAAACAATGATGGGACAGAGTACAGGAATAAGACACAGAATCTGGTGAACTGGTGTGGCAACAATAGTCCCTCGATGTCAACAAAACGAAGGAGATTGTCATTAATTCAGAAAGCATAAAGGAGAGCATGACCCTGTCTACATCAATGCAGAGGAGTAGAAAGGGTCAACAGCTTCAATTTTTTAGGAGTCCAGAACACCAACAACCTGTCCTGTCTCCCCATGCTGGCACTATAGTTAAGAAAGCTCACCAACACCTCTACTTTCTCAGAAGACTTGGCATGTCAGTTATAACTTTCACCAATCTTTACAGACGCACCATAGGAAGCATTCTTTCTGTCTGTATCACAGCTTGGTATGGGTTCTGCTCTGCCCAAAACTGCAAGAACTACAAAAGATGTGAATATAGCCCAATCCATCATGCAAACTAGCCTCCCATCCATTGACTCTGTTTACACTTCCTGCTGCCTCGGCAAAGCAGCCAGCATTACTAAGGATCCCACATACCCCAGTGTCCTCTTCCACTTTCTTCTGTCGGAAAAAGATACAAAAGTCTGAGGTCATGCAACAACCAACTCAAGAACAGCTTTTTCCCTGCTGCTGTCAGACTTTTGAATGGACTTATCTCACATTTAGTTGATCTTTCTCTATACCCAAGCTATGACTGTAACACTACATTCTGCACTCTCTCATTCCTTCTCTATGAATGGTATGCTTTGTCTGTGTCGCGCGCAAGAAACAATAGTTTTCACTCTATGTTAATACTTGTGACAATAATAAATCAAATCAAATTTCTGATTAAAAATAATGGTATATTTCTGATTAAAAATAATAATAATATGATCTCTTGGTTTTACAATTTGTTGACATGTGAATCTCTAAAGTTACAGAAAAGTGTTTCAAATATCAAATTGTAAATACACTTGGGCTGTAAACAAGCTGCTTGTGTCGAAGATGAAAGGGAGTTGAGGTCAAAGACAAATTATTAGTATTTACACCTAGATACAAATATGTGTTTCATGTTGCCATGGAAAAGAAGGCATGGAAAGCTATTTCTGAATTCAGGTTACAGGCTATCCTACAAATCAAAGAATATCATGAACAGATACAGATTCTGTGTATTCAACAAAAAGTAATGGTTACTTGACTCTATGAGTGACCATAGTCAGATGTGGGAGGGAGACAATCTCTAATCAAAGTGATGAATCTTGTAGCCATCTGAGCATTCTGGGAGATTTGGCCTGGCACGGCCAGAGAAAAAGAACTAGTGAAACAGACTTTGTTGCTGGTGGTGGATTTAAGCAATTCTTTGAAAACAAAGCAAAGTAGCTGGAGATGGTTACTCAAAGTTACCACAATAAAATCAAAATACCGCAGAATCTGGAATCTAAAATATAAACAGTAAATGCTGTAAAATCTTAGTGGGTATGGCAGCATTTGTGGGTTGAGAAATAAAGTTAATGTTTCAACGTCAGAGCTATTGGGATGGAGAAAAGTGATGGATTTTATACTGTGTAAGAAAGGGTGGCGCAGGTGGAACCAAACAGAAAAGGGTGTGAATGAAGAGAGTACACAAAAATGTTTAGGGCACAAGGCAAAGGAAATATTAATGGCAGTGTTAGGGACTATACAGGGTGCATAATTGTGGAATAAAGATAAGATAGCAGAATGTGTTAATAAAACAAAGATCAGTGTTCAATGCAAGCAAAACTTAAGACCAAGTGATGGATGACCAGGAGGGCAGAGGAGTTACATTGGACAAAAAATTTGGATTTAAAGACAAGGGTCAAGATGGAGGAAAATTTTCACAGTGTAAAGTTGCTGAACTCAGAAGGCTATAAAGTGCTTAATTAGAAGATGAAATATTGTTCCTCCCATTTGCTTTACTGGAATGCTGTCATAGGTATATGTGGGAATGACAGCAAGATGGTGAGTTGAAATGGCAAAAGTCAAAAAGATTGAGGTCATGCTTGTGGACTTAGCAAAGGCATTCCGCGAAGCAGTCACCCACTTGTGTTTAGCCTCCCCAGTGTAGGGATGACCGCATTGGGAGCAGCAAATGCAGCAGACCAAATTGAAGGAGGCATAAGTGAAATGTTGCTTCACCTGAAAGGAAAGTTTGGGGCCTTGGACAATGAGGAGAATGAAGGTAAAGGGACAAATGTTACACTTCTGTGATTGCATGGGAAGATTCTATGGGAAGGGAATGAAAGGTTAGGATCAATGGAAGAGTGGACCCAGGTGTCATGGAGGGAGAGGTCTCTGCAGAATGCTGACAAGAGGACGAGGGTGTGTTTCATGGTGGCATCATGGAGTTGGCAGAAATGGCGGTGGAATACTGAGGCTAGTGGAGTGAAAAGTGAGGACAAGGAAAATCCTACTATAGTTCTCCGAGTAAGGTAAAGGGGTTAGGACAGAGGTAGGTCAGACATGATTGACTGCCCTATAAATCACAGTGATGGCGGTGGGAGCCTCGGTTAAGGAAAAAGGGAGGCATGTCAGAAGCGCTGTTTATAAAGATTGCATCATCGGAACAGTTGTGATGAAGGCAGAGAAACTAGGAGAATGGGATGGAGTCCTTGAAGGAAATGGAATGTGAGCAGCTTAGGAAACTTGAGGAGTTACTTGGAGTTACTTGAAGAAGCGAAATGGGGTTATGGGAAACCAATAGAAACTGGGAGTAACTGTGGACAATTGCTAAACTGGCTGTAATTCTGTGGCAAATGTGATAGATGAAAAGTACACAAGGAGAATGTCACTTCCTGTAATTAAAGTATTATAAGCTGCCCACAAAACAAAAATAATGTTTATTCGTTCTTTTTAGTCAAATATTATAGTAAAAGTTTAAAAACATAAAATTTTATCGGTCATTCTTTTAGCTAATCACTAGAAGTTAAAATCTTTTAAAATTTATCGGTATCTACAGAGATAGTAACAAGTCCTTATTTTAATTCTCTCTAAGCCTCATTCATGCATCACCCTTCTGCTTTCTGACATTCTATGCTCCCGATTCAACAATGCTTCAATATTAAAATTGTTCCTGGTCTTGTTCCTCTGTATCTGTGCCTTACTTTCAAGATCTTTGCATTTCTCCAATTCTAGCCTCCAGATTTTAACTGTTCTGCCACTGATGGGGCTGCTTTCAGCTGCCTGGGCCCCTAGCTTTGGAACTCCCTCCCTAAATCTCTTGAATTTTCTTTCACTCTTTTCTGTTCAGATGGCTTTTAAAAACATCCATTTAATTAGGCTTTTGGTTATTTTTGCTCATTTCTCAGTGTATGATTTAGTGTCAAAACTTTGTTTTGAATTGCTCATAAGTGCCTTGGGATGTTTGCCTACATTCAATGCATTATACAAATGTAAGGTTTGTTTTAAATGTTATCAAACTTCATTGAATTACCTTGTCTATCAGCAAATGTAAATAAACAAAATTTTATGCTAAATCAAACAAAATTAATCAGCAAAAAATGAATTTGTTTATGAAAGATTATCATTTCTTGTCTGTCCTTAATACTACAAAAGCACATAACAAAGTTGAATACACTCAAGCCAAGTGACTTGGGGAGATTCACCTGTGCTTTTTGATGTGGTTACTTTAACAAAGAAAGTTTTCGGAGGCAGGAGGACAAAGTCAGGTTGTAGCGATTGATAGCATTTGTAACCTGATATCAGTGAGGCTAAACAGCTGGCTTTCCAGCACAGACTTGAGTATCCATATGGCCAAACATTACATTTAACAAGAACAACTAACACGTGAAAAGATTTAATGTTACAGAGTCAGTCACCTTTGTCCTTAACCTAAAACATTAGCAAGAACTCTATTCATGGTTATTTTATTGTCTATATTGATACAGCACACTCTTAACACACTATTTGGATAGAACACAATTTTTACCCAGTCGACATAAGCATTTTACTTGTTTTAAACTGAGAATGACGTAGTGTTTAAAGTCAGTATGATGTATAATTGTAAAGTGAACACATTTGAGTTGAAAAGCAAGTTTAGTAGTAACAAAAAAATTAAAATATAGAGTTTTGAATCCTACAGTGCAGAAGGAGGCCATCTGGCACATCAAATCTGCACTGATCACAAACCCACTCAGGTCCTAACCCTACAACTCCATGCATTTACCTTAGCCTGTCTCCCTGACACAAAGGTGCAATTTAGCATGACCATTTAGCATATCCACCAAACCTGGATACCTTTGGAATTTGGGAGGAAAACAGAGCACCCGAGAAAACCCATGCAGACAATGTGCAAACTCCACACAGTGACCCGAGCCAGGAATTGAACCCAGGTCCATGGCGCTGTGAGACAGTAGTGCTAACCACTGTGCCACCCCTGGGGATATATGGGGATTTGAAAAAGGGAAAAGATAGGTTAAGGATTTGGATGTTGACCTTCAAGTTGGAACTGAGGCAAGCCCTATTATAAAATTACTTTTTCAATCCAAAGTTCAATGAGGAATATTTTTGCACTGGATGTTGACTGGCAATGATATTGGCTTTGGAGTGATAGTGCTTATTTAATGTGGCAGTCAGAAGGCTCGAATCAATTGCAGCTTGGGGCTCCATTAACATTTTCTCAGTAATCTGCAGACACAAAATGAGTGCTTCTCTGAAACTTGCCAGTTTGGCGAGAAGAACAATTGATTAATTATTCCACGTACAGAACCAGAAGTCAGGCTTATTGGGAGGAACAGATGTGAGGCAAGCTGTAAGCAGGGTCAGGCAGGTCTACATTGGCAGCAATGCAGAAGATTTTTCTGGGGTCCGGATGGACACTCATTCTCCTCCTACCCCCACAAAAACTTTAACTGCTGCAAGAAGCCTTCAGTGAGCCAGTTTAATAAGATAGCTGGGGGGAGGTGTAGGTGGTGTTGTGTGATTGGGCAGTAGATTGGGGATCTCATCAGCTTTCCATTGCCACTGGTTTAAGTCTGTGTTAGGTAGGTTTATTCCTTCCTGCTCAGAGACCAATGGTAGCCACTGATTAATGACCTCATCTCACCATCATTGGAATTCAAACAGTAGCAGATGAGGGACACTGTTCAGCAAACTATGTACGGTCTGCCTGTGGACTTCTTAGGATTTGGTCCATTGTTCAAAGGTATGCTGCCTGATCAAAGAACTTGGCATTGGGAAGGGGGAACTTTCTTCTTACTTTTCATTTTGGGGCTAAAATGGAGATTAGGTTGGCATGGGTGCCAAAAGATTGTAGACTTTATGTCTAATTACAATTAGACATAAAGGCTTTGAAACTGATTGCTGAATTGGAGTGGCTGGAGGATTCATTCACTTGAGACCAGTGAGCTGCAGGTACCTGCTGGGTATCTCCAGGCAGCTCAACGGTGAAACGGATTTCAATTCTGGGGTTGCCGTATCACTGGCATCACAATCAGGTAGGCCCTACGAGAATGGAGTGATTGGAAAAAGGAGGGGGCAAGTAAAAGGAGTGAGACAATCAGGGAATTTGAGGATGGGTGTAATAATCAAGTAAAGTGAAATTAGGTACCAATTTTCAGCACTGCAACGAACCCAGGATAAGCACTCCTGCACATTGAATACCACAATCCATTAAGCACGTTATAAAAATCGGTAGAGGCTAATTTTGCAAAGACCTCAAATAGATGTGAGGTTATGTGTCACTTGATAACATTGTTCATTACTCCTTTTATCATGGGTGCCAATGTGCATAAATCATTGAAGTGAGAAGCAGTTAATAAATCATATAGTATCTTTGGTTTTTAAATAGGGTTATAGAATACAAAATGAAAGAAATTATGTTGAACTAGCTAGTTCAGCCTCAAGTGAAGTATTGCATCCAATCCGGCTAACATACTTTGGGAAGGATGTAAAAGCATTAGGAGGAGTGCAGAAAAAGTTCCAGGGATAAGGAACATCCATTACTAAAATTGTTACTTTTCTCCTTGGAGAAGAGAATACTGGGTAGAATATTTGATAGCAGTATTAAAAATCACGAAGGGTCTGAATAAAGTTGATCAGGAAAAATCGCTCCCATTGCTGGAAGGTTTGAAAACAAGTCGGAACAGAATTAATTAATTAGCAAACAAAGCAATGGCAACATGACGAAAGACATTTTCACATAGCAAGTGATCAGGATCTGCAAAGCACTGTGTGGCAGGTTCCATTGAGGCACTTGAGGGGAAACTCTATTGTTATCCAAAATAGTAGAATGTGTGCAGCTATGAGGGGAAGACAGGAGAATGGCGGTCGGTGATCTGCTCCTTCAGAGAGCTAGCACAGACATGACGGGTCAAATAGCTTCCTTCCATGCTCTAACCATTCTGCGATCCTGTAAAATAACCACGAGTTGAGGCATAAGTACTGGTCAGGGTACTGGGAAAACTTCCTGTCTTTGAATCGTGTCACGGGATCTTTCAAGTCCACTTCAACAGTCAGGGTTTTGCTTTAACAGCTCATTGAAAGACAGCACAACTCTTCCTCAGTACCATACTGAAGTGCCAGTCGAATTATTTTGCTCAAATTCTGAACAAATTACCTTGTGACTCAAAATTGAAAGGTCAACTCTTTCTATGTTTACAGGAATAAAGTGCTGGTATTCTCTCAATGACAGAAAGATAGAGCCACCTTTCTGTGTGTCTGTAGTACCTGATTCCTGGAGTTGTTTAAATCCATGTGTCAGAAATTGGTTCCATTCCTTCAAGTATAAATATGGATTTCATGTGAATTGACAGAAAATCTTTTCCATTTTTCTTTCATATGGGAATAATTTAAATGAACAAACCAAAAAAGGGAAATTAGAGAGATTGTTAGCAATTTTCTACCCCATCAAATTTTGCTTAATATTACTGCTCCGTTAATCATTGCTTTTCCATTCAATGGTTTGAAAGCTGATGCTGATCTTGTTTTAGATAAGTGTTGTACATCAGGATTGCATTTTTTTTATGAATGTTTTTACTGAGTGTGTTCCATTTTACAATTTACCACAGCAATAAATCCCCAAAATCTAGTACAGTACAGAACCATCATTATTCTACACATACATAAATAAACAGCAAGTACTTAACAGATTATCAATCATTTGTAATCATTGTAGTGGGAGTCTCCTTTCATACAAATAATGAGAGGATACCAGAAAGCCTGGGGGATCTCAGGATAACAAGATAACAGGATAAAGCCATGACCACATGGCACATACCTTCCTCCACAATATAACAAAGACAGCTACACGATATAGGGGATCCCTCGTAGGGTAAAATACAATCATTCTGTTCCTAACTCAGCATCCCTAGATCTCTAAGCAATGAATGGATACCCCAACAAAAGGGGAACATCAGAATACCACCACAGTTAGATGTCATGGTAGTACACATTTTCGTTTAGAGCAGCCAAAGATCTCGGGACATGGATTCAATTCCCAGCTTGGGTCACTATCTACGTGGAGTTTGCACATTCTCCTTGTATCTGCATTGGTTTCTTCCCACGGTTCAAAGATGTGTGGGTTAGGAATTGACCATACTAAAAGACTGCCCCCTTAGTGTCTTGAGATGTGTAGGTTAGAGGGATTAGTGGGTAATTATGTTGGGGTATGGGGTAGGGCTTGGGTGGGATTGTGGTCCGTGCAGACTTGATGGGCCCAACGGCCTCTTTCTGCACTGTAGGATTCTATGATTCTTTTACCACACCAAGATTTGCAACACAATAGATCTCACTCCTTACCAGCCATATCAAAGGCATCATTCGGGCCCTACTGTCAGGGGAAAAATTAAACCATTTTCCACCAAGGTAACCCTATCAACACGAAAAAAAATTGTCAAGACATGCCTCAATGGGTTATTTTAGAGAGAAATATAACTCTCCTCATCCTGACAAAATAAGGGAAACCCTCCAGAATGAAATATACAAATTAGAGCCTGTATCAGTATCTCAACCACGTAGAGAGAAAAGAAAATAGCAGGATTAGCCAATAGACATGTGATGTGGTCTAACAGTGTACACAAAAGGATACGAGGAACAGAACAGTATAACTTCACAAGAAATAGGATATTGACCCTACTTCAGGACAGCCCAAGTCTTAGGACAGATGGCAGTCTTTTTTTTCAGTCTCTATATTGGAGGAGGGTGGCCCATTCCTCCATCGACTCATACTCCACCCCCACCCCCCAATTCCCCACCCCACACAGCCAACAAGATACTACATCCCCAGGGAACCAAGACTCAAGAAGGACAGTAGTCCAGATGTCCCCGGAAAGGATCTCAAGGGGGAGGGGGACCTAGTCCACTGCTCAATGTGTCCATCAACTGACCTGTATTAGCACAGTTATTATTTTCCTAACCTACTCAATTGATCTAAACTTGGACCAACAACACACTGGCACAAGGGCAAATAGGTCATGAATACTGATATCACTCTTTTACATTGAACAAAGCAAACTGCTCCTATCTCCAAGTACCTCAGAGGGGCATCCATCTAGCACCCCTATCAATGACATTCCACCCAGTTCCCCTGGGTATACACCGGTACATATTCTCCTTACTCCAACAACACCAGAAATGCCAATGACAGAGAAAAAAATATTTTGCAGGATACATGATCTGTCTATATTTTTATAGGAGACAAGCAAGGATTCCTTAATCCTAAAATAACAAAAATACAAAAGAGAAACAGAACATCAAAAGTTCTAATGGGGGCCTTTCTCACCCACAATGAGGATTTATAAGGGCAACACGTGTCACAATGTTAGCACTTCTGCCTCACAGCGCCAGCGACCAAGGTTTGATTCCCGGATTGGGCGACTGTTCGTGCGGAGTTTGCACGTTCTCATCTTGGCTGTGTGGGTTTCCTCCAGGTGCTCAGGTTTCCTCCAACAGTCCAAAAGGCATGTTAGTTAGGTGCCTTGGCTATGCTAACTTCTCCCTCTGTGTACTTGAACAAACACTGGAATGTGGCGATTAGGGGATTTTCACAGTAACCCCATTGCAATGTTAATGTAAGCCTACTTGTGACACTAATAACTAGACTTTAAAACACTTACCACCTCTACTCCAAACAACCTACCCTCCACCCTGCTGTAGTGCTGCTCATCTTATCTGTAAATAAAGTGAAGGATATCAAAATATATACTCCCTTAGTGTAAATATAAGATTACTGCACATAATATAAACAGGTAAACACTGTACAACCCTTATGTCGGGCAACCAACTCAGCATTCTCCCCAACAAAAAGGGGATTACAAACATTGCAATACGGAGATATTTCCTTATTTGCACAAACATTGAAACCCGAGAATTAGAATTTGACTTAGGGCCAGAAGCAGAGTGGGTAGACCTTTTCCTGACCCCACTGCCCTGGTACCACACATCAAAACCAAGATTGAATGCAAATTGCAATGCACATTAAACTAAGGACTCCCTCATTCCATCATTGGACCATGGCTGTGAACAAATACCATCAAAGAGAAAAAAAATGGACAATTCTGACTTTCACAGTATAACAGGATAACAAGCAACAAACGCTTCAGTGCTCAAATATCATATACCCTTGTCAGTAATATCACAAAATCAGGAGTACAATGATAAAGAAATAAAGTTTAGGATTAACAATGAACTGCAGAATGATATAATCTCCCATGGAGCATGAAAAGACAAAAGCTATGACAGGATCCTAAGTAACACCTAGGATTTATCCAAAGTTTCACCAAAGTCTCTGCACCTTCACCATGTTGTTCCTCCCAAAGGCAAAGAAAAACCTAGGCCTTGGAGAGTAGTGAAGACCTGTCACATCCAGCTAGCTCCAATCCCACTCAACGAACACAGAAGACAAGATAATGTAAGACCTGTGGTCAGAGTCTTTGACAACCCCAGGGCTCAAAGATCAGATACATTATATTCGAAATGCATAGCCTTCAAATTGAGATTGTGAACGCAGCCAGTTTATAATTCTTAATAATTGAAAAGCAATCTTGAAGGTCTGTGGCTGCAAAATCAATCACAGTTAGGAAAATTCATGATACTGCACAGTATATTTTAACAAATCTTCTAAAGTGGATAGCCTTGAAATTTAAAAGTTTAAGTTATTATAACAACTGAAAAGTACAGTCTAAATACAACTTAAAAAACCTTGTATTCTACTGACAATAAGTGGCCTGAGGCAGAAATTAAAAAAAAGTTGCCTTGTTTATACATAGCAATGTGCTACGTGCTATTCTTTCCGTCAGGTGGTGATGAGGGTGTTGGTGCATGAATATACTGCAGAACAATAGGCAGCAAGCTCAAAGACTTTAAATTTGCTTTGAAGTCAAAAGATGAAAAATGTTGTGAAGCAGTTATCTGATACATTGAGCGAAAAATTACAAAAGACATGGTAGCTAAAAAGAATCCTCTAATCCGTGAAAGATCAGTATACAGCAAAGCTTAGATATCTACTTCAGTTCAAGCTCTCACTTTATTCTATGTATCACTTAGATTGACATAGCAATTTAAAAAGACAGCCAGTTCAATAATTCTAAATACTGCTGATGATACCAGTTGGCACAAATATGTTTTATAATGGAGGACAATTAACTGCAGTGTTTGATCTCAAGAAGCGTAATTAAAGTCCACATTATTGTTACTTCAATTTTTTTTTAATCTTACAGTCCACTCTTGTTTCTTTGTCTTCCTGCATCACAAAACAAGTGTGGCTGAGTGAATGAATAGGGAACTAGGGAAAATTTGTCCTAACTTTCCCCTTTGCCTGACGTTTGCTCAATTTCACAGGTCTCGCAACTATGCGATGTTGTGTTTAGGATTCCTCCGATATGAATCTATTTCTAACTCTTGTAGATATTGTATGTCCTATAAGTTTGTACTTTCTACAATTATTTATTGTCTAAACAACATCAATAAATGAAGGCCACAAATTAAATCATACCGCTGTCTCTCCCTTGAACTTGCATATCTCAATTAAGTTTCAAGGATCAGCATGTTGCACGCCATACAGCAACAACGATGGGGGAATGTGAAGGAGGCTGGGGAAAAGAACCTCTGTTTTGCCTTTCATTTTATAAACCTATTAAAAAGTAGTGCAAGTCACACAATCAAAGTCCAGTTCATCCCACCTTCCTAGTTGAAGAATGGTGCTTCTGGCAGCTTCCACAGGGAGACAAATGAGTATCAAACTCAGTACTTTACCAAGACATTGCACTCTTTCAAGTAAGCCTATTTCCTAAAAATCCAATATAACATTTGTGACAGCTATGACTAAAGGCAACCAACTCCACCTGATTTATATCTTTTTGATGTAAATCGTTTCTGCTCTAAAGCCTCAGAGATGTCAACTTACAATAGTAGCTAGATGCTATGAAAAGTTAATAACACACTTTTGAAGTGACAATTAATAAAACAGCAATAAGTTATGGCCTGTAACCACATGTGAGGAACAAAGTTATAATAATTAAAGACAAACACTTTTTCCCCCTGTGATAGACCTAATTTGTAATTCAATGCCCTTGTGATGATCAAATAAAAATGTTATGTGAACATGTAAATGTTTTTTGCAGTTTGCTAAATTACAGTTGTGGTCACTGTACAAAGATCAGTTTCCTTTGAAGTTTTGGAGGACAGGCATATGATTGCAGTGGCTGAGATATCTGAAGTTTTAAAAAACAGATTTTCTTCTTAGAAGCACTTACTCTATAGGTATGATGATGTGATTTATTAATCAACAATACACAACATGCAGATGTTATGCCCCGCTGTACAACACGTCAGCACTTGCTCTGCTTTTGTTGCTCTTTTAATAGATCCAACAAGGGCAGAAACAACCTGTTCCAAGATACTGGCATTTGATTATCGCTGTGTTTCCGGTAAATTCTGGAATGTGAGCCAAGTACTTTATTACAAGCATTCAAATAAACATTTACAAATTCTTCCTGATTACATCATATCCTGTGTTTTGACAGAATATAATTCAACTTTGAAGGTGCCCTGACCAAGCCAAAGTATTAGCAAACACTGATGACACAAATCTTTAGTTGTGTAAAACATTCTCTTTTTATGCATTATGTTATCAACTGTTAAGTGCTGAGTATTAATTTGAACATCCCACAAGATGGTTCACTACATTACATGTAGAGATGGAGGGAAAACATCCCATGCCATTATTTTGAAGAGAGTTGGGGCAGTTCTCCCCCAGTGTCCTGGCCACCATTTACCCCTCAATCAACATCACCAATACAGATTAGCTGGTCATTAGCACATTGCTATTTGTGGAAACTTGTGTGTATATTTGTAGGGATGTGGTATATTTGCAGAAAAATTGGATTAACGCACCTTTAGTGGTAGATTTTGTCAGTGCAGAATCAATGGGCCAAAAAGCCTCTTCTGCACTGTGTGACTCTATATGGGCTGCCATGTTTCCTGTATTACAACAGTAATTACATTTCAAAGTATTTCATTGGCTGTTTTGAAATCTCACTCTGAAAGTATTATGTAAAAGCAAGTCTTTTTTTCCCAAGTTTTAGATTCAACAAGGTTGAGAGGAATAGATAGGGTGGACTCTCAGAGACTATTTCCCCGAGCTGAAATGGTCACTACGAGAGGACACAGATTTAAGGTGCAGGGAAGCAAATACAGAGGTACTTGGTCAGGGGTAAGTTTTTCACTCAGAGGGTGGTGAGTGAATGGAATCGGCTGCCATCGGAGGTTGTTGAGGCAGACTCACTGGGGTCTTTTAAAAGACTTCTGGATGAGTATATGGAAACGAATAGGATAGGGGTTATAGATAGGTCTGTGGATTGGTAGATGTGATCGGCGCAACTCGTGGGCTGAAGGGCCTGTTTGTGCTGTATTGTTCTACGTTCTATGTTCAAGTTCCTTACAGAGCAATTACTGCACTGACGACTATCCACAGTTTGGGAAAAAAAGATGAGACCAACTTTGGATAAACATTTTGGTGTTGCAAAAATAGCAAGTTGAAACATCTCTGATGGTTCAAATTCAGGTTCACTGAGTTAGGTAACGTAGAGGTAACAATTAACCTCAGAAAATGTGAAAGGCACAAAATAAATAGTTTTTTTCTTCTTTTTTACATCTTATTCTAAGGAACTAAAAACTTCAGCTTGTAATAACTCCGACTGAAAACTGTAAATGTTGATCTTTGAGAAGGATTAGATCAAGTTCAACTATATTATCCATAAGGAGGTATAAATTTATGACATGATTGTCTAGGCTCAATCATGGAACCATATTCCAGCATTTGAAGAAGAAGGAAAAAAATGGAAAGAATATTCCTACAATCTATTTGTTACATGTAACCATACTGTAAATTTTGTTATTGTTAACTTGTTTTTTTTAAACATATGACGGAGACGATATGGATTGCTATTGCAGAACAAATCTTTCAAATCCAATGTAAATTCATTCCTATTAAAAACAAGTAAAAAAAAAATTGGCCATTTGTTTCATTCTGAAATCAACCAAAGGTAGAATACTGAGTGACACCTCTGAACAAACAAGGGGCCTTGATTCTGAATGAAATTCGGGAAATCAATATAACTTTGGAAGCCAATTCTTGTCCTTTTTTCTGAAGTCCTGTATTTTACCTCTCTTCAAACAGTTCCAGTCAGCTTTCTGCCACACACAGCACTGATATTTCACAGGTCAAAGTCACCAATAACAATCTGTGTGACCGTGCTGTCCCTACTCTCCAGTGCCTTTGAGGTCGCTGCCCACCCTCTTTTGCTGCAGAGTCACTGAGCAGAAACCTACTGCCTTTCAACATAATCTCTGATCAGAGACAAATGCGAATCACATTTCTAATGACTGGTGAGTCCCTCTCACCTGTGCCCTGCCCAGTTAAGGACATCAAGCAGGTTCCTGAGGCTGCAGGTCCAATCACAGGTCTGCAACTTTGGAAAGCTGCAGTCGCATAGGGAGCAGTGAACGTTGTTTAAACAACAAGTTTAAGTACACTTCAATATTGAACTGTGTAATGAAATGAAAAATAGAGCTATTAGTAGGTAGGTCCCTTACAATGGAAAGGAAACTCGCTGGTGGATGTTTGGGTTGTGACCTTTTTCTGTCCAGGATACAGACTTTAGCTCCAAGGTTACCCTGGGTGCAATTCTCCCAGTCTGCTGCACTGCTTTAGCCAGGAAATTCTCGGATTTGAATCTCATTAGTATGTCTGGGATTGAGGTCTTCAAGCCCACTAACTCCCCACTCTTGCCAGGAGTGTTTCACTCTAGTGGGATTTACAATAACTCCCCACTTGTGGGGAGTTGGTGGCCTAATCCCGCTGGAGTGAACAGGAAACATGGAGACTCTCCAGAGGATCAGAGATAAGCAGGGGTGCCACCCTGGTCTTTGCCAGCTCAGCAGTGCCAGCCTGGTTGCCTGGCATCACCCAAGGGGCAAAGTCACAATGCCCAGGGGCATCTTGGCATTGCCTATGCGCATCGGAAGCAGCAGCAGCACTCAAAAGCTTGTGATTCCAAATAAAGCTGTAAGAACTTTAACGTGGTGTTGTGAGACTTCTTACTGTGCTTACCAGGCATCTGGCAATGCCAAAGGAATGGAATCAGAGTGGAAGAGGGGTTTATAGTGAGTGGGGCCTTGGGAGGGAAGAGATTGGTAGCAGTGGCAGGAAGAGGGATTCCACTTCCACTTTGCAGTTAATGGTGACAGAGGGAGGGAGGCCAGCGATTGGGGTTAGCCATTGGGGTGGGAGTGTTAACCTGCCAGAAAATCATGGCTGTGGGAGCGGGAGATTGAGATTGCCTGTGGAGGGTTGGAGGAGGGAGGGAGAAGTGGGGGAGGGATTTCTCCAGCCATTTATCATCATGCTGATCAAATGCCATTTTCTAGAGAAAGCTCGTGGTATTAATTGTGCATTAACTGTAATTGTATGCAGATGGCAGGCATAACTGGGGATTCACTTGAGTCCATACAAATAAGAGCAGGCTAAAAATGCAGTTGTTCAATTCAGAGGTATATGCCTGTAATTTGTATCTATGTAATAAATTGAAAAACACATAAAGATTGGCTCCAGTTCTTTGTTCACCATCTAGCTTTCTGAAATAAAACATTTGGAACTGAAATTGGCACAGATGGGACTGAATATGAAACTCACTTTTGTTGGGGAGGATGGGAAGAGGATAGGCACCCAGAAGAGGAAATGTGCAGGCTGGTTCTTTTAATGTCCATCCTCAAGAGGACAGCCATTACTCTGTAAAATACTCCCAGCTACTTCTTTACACAAATCTAAGTGGTATAAAGCACACACATGCACACATAAATTGTATTGTCATATTGCCCATTTAAACTAGTTAACAAATGTATAGGCTTCTTTAGTGCAATCCATATTTGGATTGCATCAATGTCAAGTCATAAACTATAACAATCTTTCAAAACAACAGCAAATTTTTACATTCGTTGACTAAAATCATAAAATTAATCCAGGCAGATGTGGTCACCTAATTATGTGTAAGCATGCTGGAAATTCTAGAGTCATGTAGCACACTCTGAAACTAGTCTCTAGGCTTGAAAATGTCATACACATCTATACCCATAGACCAAAGTCAACAAGACAGAAATCATTTTCAGTCTCATTTAAAACAAAGTAGTTAAAATAATGTGCATATGGTTTTGTTGGGCATGGAACTCTTATACAAATAGAACAATATATCAAACAACAATGTACATTGGATCACATTATCATCACATCAGTGCATTACTTTACACTCTAATTGGAAATGGATGCAAATACTGCGTTTATTTGGAGGAAATTACAATTACCTACAACAGTTGAAGCCCTCTAGATGGATACATTAAAACCATATCATAGAGTCAAAACTAACATTATACGAATCATTGAAGAATCAGGACCGGGCATATGGCATACATAGGATCGATGGGGTCAGGCCTGAGACTGGGAGAGACCAGGCTTCAGGAGTGGTGGGAAATGGAATGGGATGGTTCAGGAAAGGTAGCAAGATTTAAATATAGGGTCAGGAAGAACATTCGTTCCTCTGGTGCCATATTCAGTTAAGTAAAAATGTTAACGTCTTGTAGGTCACACGCAATCCCACAGACTGGTTTCCCTGAGCATAGCTGGCACTTATTTGCATATGCAGAGTCTAAAATCTATCTTTCTTTCTTTCACAAATGGCAGGTTTAGGAGGCTAGTACCCAAAATAAGTGTTGAATGGCCATGTTTACAGGCCACTATTTAAATTGTGCTTGAAAAAAATGGTATTAGAAGTTCCTTGTATTAACAACACCATCCATGAAAAATACTATAAGCAAATGAAGATATCATAAAATCCATTGTAAAATCCATCTACATTTTAAGTTGTTATTTTTTCAACAAGCTAGATAAGTTAATATAAAATACATGAAAATATAATAAATATATCTGTTCAACATCTGCTGTATTCCAAAAATTCTATTCAATACTGGAATAATATAATCACAGTTAAATAAAAAGTAGAAAAATAATAAATGCTTTATGTGTTGAAGACATGCCACTTGGGTTTTGTCAATATCAGTTGCTGAACTTTGGAAAAGTACATTTTGTAATTGTACATTATAACGGTAACTTTAAAACTGTCTGAACAGCAGGGAATCTTTCACAGTACCGACACAAATTGTAACCTTTGAGGGCACAATTTCCGGTCAGGATGGATCTGCACAGTTCGTTGATAAGTTTTCCCCAGCAACACTGCCACAAAATGATCTTGTGTTCATTTTATAGAATTGTAGCTTTAAAGTTTAAATTACATTATTTGCAATAGTTGCAAAGAAGCTATTGCAACTTTCAATAGCTTCAGTGCTGGTCTTCAATTTTTAAGAGGTATGGTGGTATTGATAAACTGTTGTTAAATTCAAAAGGTCTCAGCATCTATTAGGTGATCTACAGAAACAGTGTACACTGGTTTGTCTTGAAATAGCCATAGCTGCATGTATGAAAGCAGGCAAACAGTGAAATATTGCCCAATAGTAAAAACTTAAAGTCTTCTTGTACTTGAGATGTTTTTTGTGCCAGAAGTCATAAAGAGCAAGATTAGTTTTGGTTCCTCCACAACGTTGGAAGTCTGGATTGGAGGCCACCATAGCTGCAGTTGAATAGGATAAATCCTTGCAAAAAGATCTACAGAGTATTCAACAAATTAATAAATGGCAAAATCCCAAGTAACATAGAGGGTGGTTGCTGGATTTGCAGCAGTGCTGGGGGGAGCAGATTCATTTGTCCAGGTTGGCTGCATAATATTATGAAAGGTAATCAAATCAATGAACCCATGTTCCAGAGCACTAGCCTCACAGGCCTCTGCAGTACTAGGTCAATAACATTAACACTCTTGTCATCATCTCCCTTTAGGCCAGAACTGAGAGAACTCTGACCTAATTCTAGATATTCTCAAAAGGTATGAACTATAAAATGGTCGATTCCTATGGCAAATAAATATCCTAGCTACTCTCGTATTATGAGGGGGTTTGAAGGTGTCGTGTAGCAAATGTGTCCCTTGGTGTGTTATTATCAGTCCTTTGAATTATAATTTGTAACCTGGAAAACACTCTTTGAAGGATCTGTGTACTATGTTTGAACAGAGGGGACTATGATAGGATGAGAGAGGAATTGGCGACTTGGATTGGAGGAGTACGTTGGTTGGTAGGATGGCTGAGGAACAATGGGGAATTTTTAAAGAGATTTTTTTCGGTACTCAGCAAAAATATATTCCGATGGTGAAGAAGGACTGTAGAAGAAGGAAAAATCAGCTGTGGTTCTCCAAGGAAATTAAGGAGAGTATTAAATCAAAAACTGAGGCGTTCAGAACGGCTAAAAATAATGGGCGATGGGAGGATTGGAAAAGTTTCAAACAACAGCAAAGAGTGACTAAAAAGGTGAATAAAAAAGGAAAGATAGAATATGAAGCTAAACTAGCTTGAAATATCAAAAAGGACAGTAAAAGTTTTTATAAATATGTAAAGAATAGGAGGATGACCAGAGTTAATGTAGGACCCTTGGAGGATGAGAGAGGTGGTTTAATGGTGGATGATAGGGATATGGCGGAGACCTTGAATAAGTTTTTTGTGTCAGTCTTTACGGAGAAGGACATAAATAGCTTGCCCGAAATTAAGGATAGAAGGGTGGTAGGAGGTGAGGTCCTTGATGAGATTACAGTCACTAGCGAGGTGGTGCTTGATAGGCTAACAGGGCTGAGGGCAGATAAGTCCCTGGACTGGATGGAATGCATCCAGGGTCCTCAAGGAAATGGCAGAGGTAATAGCGGATGCCCTAGTAATCATCTTTCAGAATTCACTGGGCTCTGGAAAAGTGCCGGAAGATTGGAAAACTAATGTTACGCCGCTGTTTAAAAAAGTTAGCAGACAGAAAGCAGGGAATTATAGGCTGGTTAGTTTAAAGTCTGTAGTCGGAAAAATGCTTGAATCTGTTGTCAAAGCAGAAATAACAAGGCACCTGGGTATGAACTGTTTGATCAAGCAAACGCAGCACGGATTCGTTAAGAGGAAGTCGTGCTTGATGAATTTATTGGAGTTCTGTGAGGAAGTGACTAGTGCGATAGATAGAGGGGAACTGGTGGTTGTGGTGTTTTTGGATTTCCAAAAGGCGTTTGATAAGGTGCCTCACAAAAGATTGCTGCAGAAGGAGTTGGGGGTAGGGTGTTAGACTGGATAGAAGATTAGTTGTCCAATAGGAAGCAGAGGGTAGGTATTAATGGGTGCTATTCTGATTGGCAGCTGAGTGTCTCAGGGATTGGTACTGGGGCCTCAACTATCTACTATTTACATAGACGATCTGGAGGAAGGGGCTGAGTGCAGGGTGACAAAATTTGCTGATGACATGAAGATGAGTGGAAAAGCAAATTGCGTGGAGGGTGTGGAAAGCCTGCAGAGGGATTTGGATAGGTTGAGCAAGGACCTGGTAGATGGAGTACAATGTTAGCAAGTGTGAGGTTATCCACTTTGGTAGGAACAATGGTAGGAAGGATTACTATTTAAATGGTGAAAAGCTGCAGCATGTGACGGTGCAGAGGGACCTGGGGGTCCTTGTGCACGAATTGCAAAAACACAGTATGCAGATGCAGCAGGTGATTAAGAAGGCGAATGCAATGTTGGCCTTTATAGCTAGGGGGATAGAATATAAAAGTAGGGAGATACTTTTTCAGCTGTATAGGGTAGTGGTGAGGCCGCAGCTGGAGTACTGTATGCAGTTTGGTTGCCGCATTCAAAGTAGGATATATTGGCCTTGGAGGGGGTGCAGAGAAGGTTTACTAAGCTGATACCGGAGATGAGGCGTTAGATTATGAGGAGAGACTGAATAGGCTAGGTTTGTACTCTTTGGAGTTTAGAAGGCTGAGAGGGAATCTTATAGAGATGTATAAGATAATGAAGGGGATGAATAGAGTAGACGTTGAGAGACTCATCCCGCTTAGCAAAGGTAGCAGGACTAGAAGGCACAGCCACAAGACTGGGGTGGGGGTTCAGATCAGAGTTGTGAAGGAGTTTCTTCACGCAAAGGGTGGTGCATCTTTGGAATTCTCTGCCTGATGAGGTGGTGGAGGCTTCCTCGCTGAATATGTTCAAGTCAAGACTGGATAGGTTTTTGATTGACAAGGGAATTAAAGAATACGGGAAGAAAGCGGGAAAGTGGTACTGAACCACTACAGATCAGCCATGATCTTATTAAATGGCAGGCAGGCTCGAGAAGCTGGATGGCCTATTCCTGCTCCTATTTCTTATGTTCTTATGATCCTATAACAACTTGGAAGCATTAGGTTTATACTTTGTTCTTACTTGCATGAAACCTGGGAACTGATCCATTACTGTTTTACTCAGTGGGTAAGAGGCAGAAAAACGAGGGTGGGAATCTAAAATGATGATTTTATTCAGCTGAAGATCTTCAAGCCATTCGGTCTTCTGATTGCTGTATTTCAACAGCAGCAAGAAAGAACAAAATCAAAAGTCATTTCTGTTCTTATACGGCTCTTCACTCAAGTGTATTCCATGCAACCTGGGCCTCATTAAGGAAGAACGAATGTAAAATCAATGAATCTAGCTTCAAGGTACCATTAGGCAGAGAATTTACTGCTCATGCTCTACCATTTGATACTTGGGTACAGCCATCTAACTAGCCGTTATGAAAAGGACCATGGAAGCACTCAGAAAACTGATAAAGTTCAGTTTTCAAAGCTCATATTGGCCCCACAAAATAGTTTCCCTCTGCTGTCCACCACTGTGCACTTCCATCTTAGCATTACTTCTTTCCTTTTACATTATTAATTCCAGCTTAGCTTGGTGTAGGAGCTGCTGTAATTCCTACTCTCCTGAAAGACTTGTGCTTCTTAGCAAGGACATCGATAGGTGGGGTAATTGTACCTCTTGCCTGGTGTCCAATGAAGGTTAAAATTGTCTCCCAGTCAATAAACATGAGGGCATAACAAGTTGATTAAGGTACATGTACACTCAAGCTACCTGCACTATACAGAAAATAAGATTTTTTGAATGATACTTTCACTTATCAGAGAGCCGAGCCTTGATAATATGCTTTGTATCTTGTGGAGTATATGTAAATATTTCTGAATTTTGAAGTCAAATCACAATTATTTCTTGTATTTTATACAGCGCCCTCCTGTATATTTCAATGTATTTGTCACCTATTTTTGTTCTTTACCAGGCATTGAAATAATTAATTTCAATCATGCAACATTTGTGATGACTTAGGATTTTGCTCATTTTCTTTAGTGTCATTGGCCATGCAAACATCTTTCAGCATTTAGGATTGTTAAATTGTGTCAAAATTCTGTCAATCCCTCATTTTTCAGCATCTGATCACTAACTAAACTGCTTTGGTAAATAAATCATATTGTGTAAAATGGTAGCTTTTGAGTAAAACTTCACCTACGGTTTGCGTCATTTACTGCCACCAGCATATGATGTTAGATAAAGCACTGGTGTCAAGTTGAAATTGTGCATATCAAAATTTGCAATGTTCTACTTGAGTGACAAATTAACAGAACTCCTGGAAGAAAACTGCCCAAAGTGCTGCAACACGTCAAAGGTGGGATACTGCATCTAACATGCAAATTTCAGGCCTGTACACATAGATGTACGTACATTTCTTAAGTATAGCTGTTATTTTTAGTAGTCTATGGTAACAGATGGCATGAAGAGAGGGAAAATTCACAGACAGAATGAGACAGAAGATCTGCAAATTAACTCCCAGTCTGCACTCAGAATAACTGCAATGGAAGGAATCTTCATTTGCCCTAGAAACTTGGACTAGGAGTTGGAACAATGTAAGTAGATTAGTAATCCAGAGGACCAGGCTAATGTTCTGGAGACATGGCTTCAAATTATGACAGCTAGTAGAATTTAAAATGCAATTAAAAGCTAGTCCAGTGGTGACGACAAAACCATTTCCAATTGTCATAAAAACTTATCTAATTCATCAATACGTTTTATGGAAGGAAATCTTTCAATTATCTGGTCTGGTCTATGTGACTCCAGACAGACAACAATGTGATTGATTTTTGAAAGGTTTGTGGGGCACTGGCACCAATACTGGGGAAAATTAATCTGATCCATTGGGATAATCTTTACCTGAACCATGCTGTGGCCATGTGTTGTGCGAGTAATGAGGGACATAGAGAGGGTTTTAAGCTAAGTAGCGTGGTAAGTCAAAGAATAAAGACGAGGCAAAAGAGAAAGGTATTATTACGGGAAACGAGAAATTGGCTATTACAGGAAGGTAGAGAGTACAAATCTAACAGTCAATCAATAAATGAGACTAGATGGGGGTCTACTGGCTACGTTTATCTTTGTTGCCCTGGGAAAGGTGTTGTTCACTTTCAGGATGGTGAATTCAGATGCCATTTGGGGTAAGACATTCATTATTGCCTCTGTCCTCAAGTGCTCTGGTCATTTCGATATCCACACCGTTTGGACAGCACAAAAAAAGACCTTCTGGCTTATCATGTCTGCGTTGGCCATCAAGAACAGATCAATTACAATCTCATTTTCCAGCACTTGGTCTGTAGCCTTGCAAGCTATGGTATTTCAAGTGCTGATCTTAATGGACCTTGGCTTCCTCTGTAGGTCCCTAGCATTACAGATGCCAGTCTTCAGCCAATTCGATTCTTTCAATATGATAGCAAGTCACAGGATATTTCAAAACTATTGGCTCTGACAACATTCCTACAATAGTACTGAATGCTAGTGCTCCAGAACGCACCTTACTCTTAGCCAAGCTATTCCAATACGACAGTAGTTTAGATATGGCCATGTGGAAAATATCTGGGTATGTCCTGTCCACTAAGAGGACAACGCAGCCAATTATCACCCCATCAGTCCACTCTTGATCATTATCAAAGATAATGAAAAGCGTTATTGACAACGCCATCAAACGGCACTTATTTAGCAATAGCCTGCCCATTAATGCTCAGTTTGGGTTCTGGTAGGACTATTCTGCTCCTGACCTCATCACAGCCTTGGTGCAAACAGAGTCAAAATTCTGGAAATCCCTCCTAACATCACTTCAAAAGATAGTTCACCACTACCTTCTCAAGAATAACTAGGAATTGGCAATCAATGCTGGCCTAGTCAGCAACATCCATATCCTGTAAATTAAAAAAAAAAGCTGAATTCCAGAGTTGAGGGAGAGTGACTGCCCTTGACATCAAGGCAGCTTATGACCAAGTATGGCATCAATAAGCTCTTATAAAATTGAAGTATATGGGAATCAGGGGGAAAACTGGTTGGAATTAAATCTAGCTCAAAGGAAGACACTATGAGTATTGGAGGTCAATCATCTCAGTCCTGGGGCATTACTGCAGGAGTACGTGAGGGCAATGTCCGAGGCTCAACTATTTTCAGCTGCTTTATCAATGACTTTCTTGCCATTATAAAATCAGAAGTTGGAATGTTTGCAGATGAGTGCACAACATCTAGCACCATTCACAATTCCTCAGATACTGAAATATTCTGTGTCCATGTACAGCAAGATCTAGATGATATTCAGGCTTGGGTTGTTAAGTGTCAGGTAATTTCCACACCACACAAGTGTTAGGCAATATCCATCTCCAATAAGAGAATCTAACCATTTCCCCTTGAAATTCAATGGCAATACCACTGCTATATCACCCACTGTCAATGTCCTAGGGGTTACTATTGACTAGAAACTGAATTGGACAAGTTAAGTAAATACTGTGGATATAAGAGCAGATCAGAAGCTGTGAATTCTGTGGACAGTTATTGACTTCCCAACTTTCCAAAGTCTGTGTACCATCTAACAAAGCTCAAGTTAGGACTGTGAAGAAGTTCCCTATGCTTGCCTGGATAAGTACAACACTCAAGAAGTCAGGACCATTCTGGCCAAAGCAGCCTGCTTGATTGACAACCCACCCACCACCTTCAACATTCATTCTCTCTACCATCGAGGCACAGTGGCAGTAATATTTACCATCTATAAGAAGCATCGCAGCAATTCACCAAGACTCCTTTGACAGCATCTAGTAAACCTGAAACCTGTTCCAGTTAGGACAAGGGCAATACCTAGGGCACAGAAGAATAGAGGACTTCCACTACAGTTTATAGTTTTCGCAGTGTGGTAGAACCCTTTGAAAACCAAATGTGGCAATGGTAGCCATCAGCAATATTTAAATTGTGGAACCTTCCCCTGATCCCACACAGTCAAGGTTCCCAGTTTTTGCATCCTAGTATTTAAACTGGACATGAGCCACTGTCCATCTACTGATTACAAGAATACTCCAATGTTATCACAAAGGTAAAACATTTTGTCTCTTCTCTGGTATCCAGAGCATAGACTGTCTCTGGTATTTCTCTTTCTGTGTCTCATAGTGTTAACATAGAACATAGAACATTACAACACAGTTCTTTGCACTGTAGGGTTCTATAGTACAGCCCTTTGGCCCTTGATGTTGCACCGAGCTGTGAAACCAATCTAAAGCCCATCTAACCTATACTATTCCAATATTATTCATATGTTTATCCAATGACCATTTAAATGCCCTTAATGTAGTTCACTACTGTTGCAGGCAGAGCATTCCATACCCTTACTACTCTGAGTAAAGAATCTACCTCTGGCATCTGTTCTATGTCTATTACCCCTCAATTTAAAGCTATGTTCCCTCGTGCTAGCCATCATCATTCAAGGAAAAAGGCTTTCACTGTCCACCCTATTTATTCCTCCAATCATCTTTTATGCCTTTATTAAGTCACATTTTAACCTTCTTCTCTATAACGAAAACAACCTCAAGTCCCACAGCTTTTTCTTATAAGACCTTCTCACCATACCAGGCAAATCCTAGTAAATCTCTTCTGCACTCTGTCCTATGCTCATGTTCCTTTTCAAAAATGTCTAAATCTGCCAATTAAACAAATGTGTTTTATCTCTTTCGTCTTCCTATTCCAGAAGTGGGAGTATTTTAGGTATGTCAGCAACTAAAATTACAAGATATTTATACGCTTTGCACTTCTTATTTTCTTATAACTAGTTTGCTTGAGTTATTGATTCAAAAACAATGGCAGTTCACTGATTTTGGGATAGGCCAAACTAAGAGTACTTTGGTTCATAGTTTTGAATTTGATTTGCACTAGACAAAAAAAATTTAAACATTTTTTTCTCCGTTTCTGGTAAACACTGATTATAACTCATTGCCTTTTCACTTTACATCATATTGCCTTGTTTGGGTTGTTAAGATTTGAGTAAGAGCGCATCAATAATGAATTTTCTACCTAGGGCTTTGTACTCAGTTTACTGGATTGAATCTTTGACAATTCCTGAAATGATTTGGCAAGCCTGGCCTAACAAGAACACATCTATAGATCTTATAGAATATTTCTGAATGCAACCTCTGCTGGGCCAAGATGATCTCTTTGCCAGAAAAAAAAGGAGAAATTAGGTGGAATTTACTCAATAAATAAGGTTTGCTTTGCAAAATGTGTCAAAGGTAATTTGCCATGTTAGTCCATCATAAAAATGCATAAAAATTGTATAGAACATTGATCAGTCAGATATTTTTAAACTGTAGTGGCTAAGACCTTAAAATAATTCAAGAATAGCTAGCTCGGAAAGTAAAACTGCTGTGTTTGTATAAGGGGCAAAATATATAGAAATTGCAAAGCAATAATATTCTTCTTGCTACATTATACAGAACATACATATAAATAACAATCCAGAAACTAGCAACAGCTGATGAGCAACTTCAAAATACTGACAACTCAAAAACTCAGGTTATTTCTTTGACTACTCTTTTATGCTATCTGAATAAATTAAATTCAGTTTTTCAGTGGTTTGGCAAATCATACTCTGCAATCTGATCTCGATTAATAGTGAAAACTCGTCAATAAGGTGTGAAAATAAGAAGTGCTGTGGGTATAAACATCTTCTAAGTTTAGTTGCTGATATACCTGATATACTCCCACTTTTGGAATAGGAAAACTAAATAAGAACACAAGAACATATGAAATAGGAGCCGCAGTAGGCCATCTAGCCCCTTGAGCCTGCCCCACGATTCAATAAGATCATGGCTGACCTGAAGCGGATCAGTTCCACTTTCCCACTTTCTCCCCATAACCCTTAATACCCTTGTTTATCAGAAACCTATCTACCCGTGAGTTAAATATATTCAGCGAGGTAGCCTCCACCACTTCAACGGACAGAGAATTCCAAAGATTTACTACCCTTTGAGTGAAGAAGTTCCTCCTCAACTCCGATCTAAACCGCATCCACCCCCGCCTTATTTTGAGGTTGTGCCCTCTAGTTCTGCTATTCTTTCTAAGCAGGAAGAATCTCTCTACTGCTACCTATCCATCCCCTTCATTATCTTATATGTCTCTATAAGATCCCCCCTCAGCCTTCTAAACTCCAACGAATACAAACCTAGTCTACTCAATCCCTCCTCATAGGCTAACCCCCTCATCTCCAGTATCAGCCTACTGAACCTTCTCTGCACTTCCTCCAAGGCCAATATATCCTTCAGCAAATGCAGCAACCAAAACTGCACATAGTACTCCAGCTGTGGCCTCACCAGCATCCTGTACAGTCTCAACAAGACTTCCCTACTTTTATATTCTATCCCCCTCGCTATAAAGGCCAACATTCCATTCACCTTTTTGATCACCTGCTGCACCTGCAGACTAGGATTTTGCAATTTGTGCACAAGAACCCCCCGTATCCCTCTGCACTGAAGCATGTGCAACTTTTCGCCTTTTAAATAATAATCCCTCCTACTATTATTTCCTACTAAATGGATAACCTCACACTTGCTAACATTATACTCCATCGGCCAGGTTCTCATCCACTCACTCAACCTATCCATATCTTTCTGCAGATTTTCCACACCCTCCACGCAATTTGTTTTTCCACTCATCTTCGTGTCATCAGCAAATTTTGTTACCCTATACTCAGCCCCTTCCTTCAGATCATCTATGTATATGGTAAACAATTGAGGCCCCAGCACCGATTCCTGCAGCACTCCACTAGTCACTAGCTGCCAACCAGAATAATTGATTCCTACTCTCTGATTCCTATTAGACAACCAATTCTCAATCCATGCTAATACCTTACCCCCAACTCCTCGCCCCCTAATCTTTTGCAACAACCTTTTGTGAGGCACCTTATCAAACACTTTCTGGAAATCTAAAAACACCACATCCACCAATTCCCCTCTGTTTACCGCACTAGTCACATCCTCATAGAAATCCAATAAATTCATCAAACACAATTTCCCCTTAATGAACCCGTGCAGTGTCTGCTTGATCAAACCGTTCTTTTGTAGGTGTCTTGCTATTTCTTCTTTGATGACGGATTCAAGCATTTTTCTGACTACAGACGTTAAAGTAATTGGCCTATAATTCTTTGCCTTTTGTCTGCTACCTTTTTTAAACAGTGGTGTAACATTAGCCGTTTTCCAATCTTCTGGCATTTCCTCTGAGTCCAGCGAATTTTGATAAATAATTACTAAGGCACCCGCTATAAAACACATTTTTATAATTGGCAGATTTAGAATTTTTGGAAGGGGATATGAGCAACCAGTACATTAGTATGATGGCACTTGGTTAGCATTGCTGCCTCACAGTGCCAGGGATCAGGCTTGAATCTGGCCATGGGTGACTGCCTCTGTGGATTTGCACATTCTTCCTGTATCTGCGTGTGTTTCCTCCCACAGTCCAAAAATGTGCAGGTTAATTGGATTGGCCATGTTAAATTGTCCCAAGATGTGTAGGTTAGCTGGATTATGTTAAGTGTGCGGAGTTACAGGGATAGGGCACCTGGATGAGATGCTCCTTCAGAGATTGGGCTGAATGGTCTCTTTGTACTGTAGGGATTCTATAGTACATCAGTCTTATTTCAATATGGGGTGGCAGGGTAGGGTAGCACGGTGACACACTGGTTAGCATTGCTGCCTTATGGTGGCAGGGACTCAGGTTCAATTCTGGCCTCAGATCACTGTCTTTGTGGAGTATGAACTTCCTGTCTATGCCTGTGTGAGTTTCCTCTAGGTGTCCTGGTTTCTTTCCACATTCCAAAAATGTGCGGATTAGGTGGATTGGCCATGCTAATTTGACCCTAGTGTCAGGGGAATTAGCAGGGTAAATATATAGGGTTACAGGGATAAGGCCTGGGTGGGTTTATGGTCGGTACAGATTCGGTGGGCTGAATGGCCTCTTTCTGTACTGTAGGAATTCTGTAATTTTATATAAATCATAATCGTATATAACTGACAAATGTTTATGAAATTACTTTTATGTGACTGTTTAAATAAGGTACGCTCAGCAGGTAAAAGGAATGGGATTAGTTCCTGTGTTCCACTCTGTTCCCAAACTAAAATAACAGGCTAGCAAGGAACTTACTTTAAAGAGACAGCCAATGTTATTCTTCAGCCAATCTATAGAAGTTCTCATTATGTTATAAATATATGTAATCTGCAACATTCTGCAGTTTTGGTTCCTGTGGGCTCAGCTGAAATCAGCAACCTGTCATGTGAAAATTTGCAAAGTGTTATTCTACCTTTGAGTGGCACAGTGTTTTGGAGCATCAGCATACTACAGTGCCCATCTCAAGTTGACCGATTTAAAAGTGAACATTTGTGTTTTCTTCATTATTTGCAATGGAGATTTTCCATATTATACCATCTAAATGTGTTCCAAAAAGTTTAACATAGGTTTAAAATGGAATGGGTTAAAGAAAAAATGCAGTGAAATCCAAAACGCTCTAGTGGTATTTTATCTAATGATAAAAACTGTAAAAGAAGGAAGAAACAGCCAGAGGACTGAAGGAAGGTTGAAGTGTGGAACAAACAAGTATCCAATTTATTTTGCAGTTCTGATGTTGAAAATATTGGAGACAGTGACTACTACAATAAACCTAAATCTATCTTAACAACTTTTGTACAAATATGTATCATTGAAAAAGCTGAAACTTTGGTGCTTCAGTCTTTAATCCTACAGAGTTATGAACACAGAGAATTAAGGCATGACTGATTCTTTAAAGAGACTGATTCACCATGTGGGTATTTCAAAAAATTAACTTGCAGATTTTTAGAACCTTGAAAATGTATTCCTTGTGAAAGAATCTGTGGAACTGTGGATTTCACTATATATATCTTTTTAAAGAGTGTTCCTTGTGGCCTAATCTGAGTCACACACATTGCATTACCCCAATCTTCAATAACACGAGTAACAATTACCTGCTTCACATGGTGCATGATTTAACTATGGTAAAATACACTTGGTATGAAAGTTGGAGGGTGGGGGGCGGTGGTGGTGGGGAGGATGGGGAGGATGGGGGGCGGTGGTGATGGAGAGGATGGGGGGAAGAGAGAGACAGAGAGAGAGAGAGTGAGAGAGAGAGAAAAAGAGGAAAGAAGACAAGCAGCACACATGCCAAATAATACAGCTTTCACATCCCACACTGATGATGCTGAATGATTGCGAGACCTCCTAATTGAGTCAACTGTATTCATGCTGTACTCATATCTGCTTGGAAATCAAGGCTTTGCTTGCGCAGTGTTATGTCAATAAAATGTACGTACCTCTCTCTTTTGTCTTTTGTTTCCAGGAAAATGCTCTGCAATCTGCGGGAAAAGTTAGAGAAAGTAATATTAATGCTTTATTTATGTTCAAATATACGTAAGAGATATAATTCAAAAAACAAATTCATATAGTCTAGTTATAAATCAACCATATGTTGAATGCTTTTCTCCCGTTGTCACTCCCCCCCCCAATTCCCGTCAACAAAGGTGGAAAGAATTAGCATATTTGCTCTACATGAGTAGTGAATTCTACTATTAAAGCACAAGTCATTTTTCCTTAATTTATGTAAGCAAAAGTAAGTTAAAAGAATTACCTGAAAACAACCCTAGATTAGCTTATAATGAACGAGAGTCCTGGAATCAATTACAATATAAATATATAGATCTGGCTATATCTGATGCTAAAGGTTGTTCACATTGTGCATGGTGGCCATTGACATGCTCTCTCTGTGTGGAACAGGAGTATAACATTGGTGGGATACATCTTATTTCTCAAAGCACATCTCCCATTTGCTGATGTAGAATAAGACTATTTCTAAGGTCAAACAAGATTGGGTTGTCCTAATTGAAGGAGGTTAGGACAATGGCAATAAAAGATAATTCAAGATAATTAAAAATATTAGAAAGGAAAAAGAAAATAATAGATTCCTTCAACAGATTGTATAATAACAAGTCTTCAGTGCTAGAGTGCATCTGTTACCTAAAATACTTGGTCAAGAAATAAATATACTGTTTTGGAATGTAAATGTACTGCATTATTAAATTTTGATTTGATTTGATTTATTATTGTCACATGTATTAACATACAGTGAATAGTATTGTTCCTTGCGTGCTATACAAAGCATACCATTCAAAGAGAAGGAAACGAGAGAGTGCAGAATGTAGTGTTACAGTTATAGCAAGCGTGAGGAGAAAGATCAACTTAATGCAAGGTAAGTCCATTCAAAAATCTGACAGCAGCAGGGAAGAAGCTGTTCTTCAGTTAGTTGGGGTGTAACCAATCCCCCCCAAGATCTTATATGGGTCAATAAGATCACCACTCATTCTTTTAAACTCCAATGGCTCAACTGTTTTCCTAGGATATGCCCTTCATCCCGGTAACGAGTTGAGTAACCTTCTCTGAACTGCTTCTAAAATAGTTACACGACATTCACCTTGAATGAATCTAGACATATGGGGAGATTGTGTTATATTAGTAATGTCACAGGACTGGTAATCCAGAGGGTTCTCAGGACAAGGAGTTAAACTCTACCATGGCAGATGGCAGAATTTAAATTCAATTACTAAAATTTGAAACTGAAAGAGCTTCAATAATACAAACATGAAACTATTATAGATTGTCTTTAAAATACTCATGAGGAAAATCTGCCATCCTTACCTGATCTGGCCTACATGTAACTCAAGATTCATAGCAATGTGGTTAACTTGTAACTGCTCTTCAAGGGCAATTAGGAATGGGCAACAAATGCTAGCCTTGCCAGTGACACCACATCATATGAATGAATAAAAAAGGGCACAGTGTCAGCAATTTGACTATGGAAGATATCACATCTGAATCTAACACTGTCCTCACCTAAAAGCCACACGTATCATTTCTAGTGGAGGCTGCTAGTTTTGGTTAGGAGTTGGAATCCAAGCTGATTTTCCTCCTTGATGGTTGTGGATACTGATGTCAACTACATTATTCCCTTTGACTTCGCTAAAATCAGATTTTAAACTCAGTACCATCAAGAAGCTGGAATCTTTTCACATAATTCTTTTGCAAACTGGAAGAAGTGAGAAAATGCTGCACATAAAGAACACAAAATTACTTAAAGATTTATTCAAAATAATTTGAAGTAC
Source organism: Sphyrna mokarran (assembly GCA_024679065.1). Classification (NCBI taxonomy): domain Eukaryota; kingdom Metazoa; phylum Chordata; class Chondrichthyes; order Carcharhiniformes; family Carcharhinidae; genus Sphyrna; species Sphyrna mokarran. The sequence goes on from JAGIQG010000006.1 coordinate 80,757,081, forward strand.
TTAGAATTTATGCAGCATAATAGGATTTGCTACACAACATCAAAATCTTATAAGATATTAATCATTCAACAAGTAAGAAAATACGAGACAATTAACAAAACGGTATCAAAAATGTGATTATTTTCATTTTTATCAGATGTATTTGTTAAAGAAAAATCATGCAGAATACTTAATATGTTATTACAAAATAATATTCAAAGAACTGATGAACTGCTAGCATCTGGGAAATCCTCTTTCCCAGTAATACAAATGAGTACAGTTGGTAAGTTCCAACAATAATTAAGGCTATCACAGCTGTGCCTCCCCCACCCCCACTCGTTTAGGAAAGTGATTACTAACATTATTTTTGTTAAGCTTGTTAGTAGATGAAAGAAAGGATGAATAGTAATGATAGTTTCTTCTATTTTTTACAAAGAATTTATGCAAGTATCTGTAAGATTTCAGATAAACGATGGCCTGCTGGAAGGCAAATTAATGATTCTAATAAAAATGCAGGAAGTAAATTTTCACCTCTCCCAGTCTGCAGCTTCAAATACCAGGAATGAGCTTGTGTACTTGACTGTGCATCAACTATAATTTTCCTACCATCCAAACTAATTATACTGAATGTCTGAATTTTCAGCACTTCAGCAAGGAGTGCAAAAGAGAAAGAAATATCCCTGAATTAACTTTATTTTGTGGCCATTTATTTTCCCTCAAAATTCTGCTTCTGAATTTGTTGGCACCAAGTGGCAGATCCAAGACTGAATAAATATATTCAACAATGTTATTGTGCATGATTAGAGCTTCAATGTGCTAGAATGTTTATGTAGTACCAAGGAAGAAACATCCTCCCATGACCCTATAAAATCTAGGATGGAGCAACAAGTTTAATAACAAAACAGAACTAAAGTTATTTTTAAAACCATTGTAAATTCAACTCCTAGCTTTGGAATTTAAACAATTCAATTTTAAGAACATTGCTGCTAACATCCCAAATATTGTTTGAGTTCAAAACATCACTCATCTGGAAGTATTTCCAGAAACATAAGAACTAGGAGCAGGAGGCCATCTGGCTCCTGAACCTGCTCCATCATTGAATAAGATCCTGACTGATCTTTTTGTGGACTCAGCTCCACTTATCCGCTCTCTCACCATAACCCTTAATTCATATGCTGTTCAAAATGTATCTATCTTCTCTTTAAATGTATTCAATAAGGTAGCCTCAACTGCTTCACTGAGCAGGGAATTCCACACATTTACAACACATTGTGTGAAGAAGTTCCTCCTTAACTCAGTCCTAAATTTGCTCCCCCTTATTTTGAGGCCAGGCCCCAGTTCTAGTTTCACTGGCCACTGGAAACAACTTCCCTGCTTCTATCTTATCTATTCTCTTTATAATCTTATATGCTTCTATAAGATCTTCCCTCATTCTTTTGAATGCCAATGAATATAACTGCAGTCTATTCATTCCCTCCTCATAAGCCAACCCTCTCAACTCCAGAATCAACCGAGTGAATCTCCTCTGCACCCCTTTGAGTGCCAATATATCCTTTCTCAAGTAAGGAGGCTAAAAGTGTACATAGTACTCCAGGTGTGGCCTCACCGGTACTGTATACAGCCGCAACATAACTTTGCTATTTTTAAACTCCATTCCTCTAGCAATGAAAGACAAAATTCCATTTGCCTTCTTAATTACTTGCTGCACCTGCAAACCAATTCCTTGTGATTCTTGCATAAGGACATCCATGTCCCTCTGCTGCAATTTTTTATCATTTAAAAAATACTCCATTTTGCTGTTATTCCTACCAAAATGGATCAGCTCACATTTACTCCATCTGCCAAAACCTTGCTCACTCAGTTAGACTACCAATATCTCTTTGCAGACTTTCAGCATCCTTACACACTTTGCACTGCTACTCATCTTAGTGTCATATGCGAATTTTGATACACTGCACTTGTTCTCCAATTCCAAATCATCTATGTAAATTGTAAACAATTGCGGTCCCAAAACTGATCCCTGAGGCACATCATTAGCTGCTACTGCCAATGTGAAAAACATCCATTTACCCCCTTCTTTGCTTTCTGTTAGTTAACTAATCCTCTTTCCGTGCTAATACATTACCCATAATACTGTGCAGCTTCATCTGATGCAGCAGTTTTTGGTGTGGAGTCCCCTCCTCCAGATCGTCCATGTAAATGGTAAACAGTTGAGGCCCCAGCACCAATCCCTGCGGCACTCCACTAGTCACCAACATTACACTGCACATGTAATGTTCTTAAAGAATTCCACCAAATTAGTCAAACATGACCTGCCCTTCATGAACCCAAGCTGTGTCTTATCAATGGGACAATTTATATCTGGATGTCTTGCTATTTCTTCTTTGATGATAGATTCAAGCATTTTCCCTACTACAGAAGTTTAAGCTAACCGGTCTATAGTTACCCACCTTTTGTCTACTTCCTTTTTTAAACAGTGGCATACCTTTGCAGTTTTCTAATCTGCAGGAACCACTCCAGAGTCCAGCAAATTTTGGTAAATTACCAGTAGCGCATTTGCTATTTCCCTCGCCGTCTCTTTTAGTACCTGGGATACATTCTATCAGGGCTAGGAGACTTGTCTGTCTTTAGCCTCATTAGCTTGCCCAACACTACCTCTTTTGTGATAATGATAGTTTCTAGGTCCTCATCTGCCATAGCCTTCCTGTCATCAATTTTTGGCATGTTATTTGTGTCTTAGATTGTGATGACCGATACAAAATACCTGTTCAATACTTCAGCCATTTTCTCATTTCTAGTTATTACACCTCCCTTCTCGTCCTCCAGAGGATCAATGTTTACTTTACAAAAAAGCCACTCTTTTTTGTTTTATATATTTGTAGAAACTTTTGCTATCTGATTTTACATTCTGAGCTAGTTTACTCTCATAATCCATCTTACTTTTCTTTATAGCTTCTTTCGAGGCTTTCTGTTGACCTTTAAAAAGTTCCCAATTCTCCAGTTTCCCACTAATCTTTGCCACTTTGTATGCATTTTCTTTCAATTGATACCCTCCTTTATTTTCTTAGATATTCATTGCTGATTTTTTTTCTCTTTTTCTACAGTCCTCCTTATCACTGGTATATACTTTTGAGAACATAAGAACATAAGAAATAGGAGCAGGAGTAGGCCATCTAGCCCTTTGAGCCTGCCCCGCCATTCAACAAGATCATGGCTGATCTGAAGTGGCAGTTCCACTTTCCCGCTTTTTCCCCATAACCCTTAATTCCCTTGTCTATCAGAAAGCTATCTACCCTTGACTTAAGTACATTCAACGAGGTATCCTCACCACTTCAATGGCCAGAGAATGCCAGAGATTCACCACCCTTTGAATGAAGAAGTTTTTCCTCAACTCTGTTCTAAGCTGCTCCCCCCACCTTATTTTGACGCTGCACCCTCTAGTTCTGCCATCGTTTCTAAGCGGGAAGAATCTCTCTACTTCTATCCTATCTAGCCCCTTCATTATCTTGTAAGTCTCTATAAGATCACCCCTCAGCCTTCTAAACTCTAACGAGTACAGACCCAGTCTATTCAATCTCTCTTCATAAGCTAACCCCCTCATCTGATTAGGAGTCTGATTAGGAGTGAAAGTAGTAGGGTAATTGTGATGGGGGACTTTAACTTTGCTAATATTGATTGGAATAGCTATAGCTCTAGCTCGTTAGAGGGGTCAGTTTTCGTACAGAGTGTGCAGGAATGTTTTTTGACTCAGTATGTAGAGAGGCCAACTAGAGGTGAGGCTACATTGGATTTGGTGCTGGGCAATGAGCCAGACCAGGTGTTAGGCTTGGAAGTTAGTGAACATTTTGGTGATAGTGACCACAATTCGGTTACGTTCACCTTAGTGCTGGACAGGGATAGGCATGAAGCTGGGGGCTGTAGTTATAGCTGGGGGAAGGGTAATTATGAGGCCATCAGGAGAGAATTAGGGTGCATAGATTGGACTAGGGAACTACAGGGACTGGGAACATCTGGCATGTGGTGCTTATTCAAGGAGCAGCTGCTGCGAGTCCTTGATAAGTATGTCCCTGTCAGGCAGGGAGGAAATGGTCGAGTAAGAGAGCCTTGGTGTACGAAAAAAGTTGATTTGCTGGTTAAGAAGAAGAAGGAGGCTTATGTCAGGATGAGGCTTGAAGGCTCAGTTAGTGCAATGGATAGCTATAGATTAGCCAGGAAGGAGCTAAAAAGTGAATTGAGGAAAGCTAAGAGGGGACACGAGAAGATGTTGGCTGATAGGATTAAGGAGAATCCTAAAACTTTCTTTCGATATGTTAAGAATAGAAGATTGGTTAGGGCAAGATTAGGGCCAGTCATAGATAGCAGTGGGAAGTTGTGCGTGGAGCCTGAAGAGATTGGCGAGGCACTGAATAAATATTTCTCTTCGGTATTCACGCCGAGTGCTGGAAATGTAGCTGTGGAGAGCACTGAGGTACAGGGTTGCAAATTGGGGAGTATTGTAGTGGATAGGGAGGATGTGTTAGAAATTCTCGAGGGTTTGAAGTTGGATAAGTCCCCTGGGCCGGACGGGATTTACCCTAGGATTCTCTGGGAGGCAAGAGAGGAGATTGCAGAGCCTCTTGCTCTGATCTTCAGGTCCTCGTTGGTTACGGGTGTGGTTCCGGAGGACTGGAGGATAGCGAATGTGGTCCCATTGTTTAAGAAGGGGAAGAGAGACCTTCCAGGGAATTATAGGCCAGTGAGTCTTACTTCTGTTGTGGCAAGGTATTGGAGAGAATTATTAGGGATAGGATTTATAGTTATTTAGAGAGAAATGAATTGATTGGGGATAGTCAGCATGGTTTCGTGAAGGGTAGGTCATGCCTTACTAACCTCATTGAGTTTTTTGAGAAATTGACCAGAGAGGTGGATGGGGGTAAGGCGGTTGATGTAGTATATATGGACTTTAGTAAGGCTTTTGATAAGGTGGCCCATGGACGACTTCTACAGAAAATGCAGATGTGTGGAATAGAGGGTGATTTAGCTAATTGGATTAGAAATTGGCTGGCAGACAGAAGACAGAGGGTGGTGGTTGATGGGAGATTTTCATCGTGGAGTTCGGTGACGAGTGGTGTGCCTCAGGGGTCTGTTTTGGGGCCCCTGCTGTTTTTAATTTTTATAAATGATCTGGATGAGGGTATTGAGGGATGGATCAGTAAATTTGCAGATGATACTAAAGTTGGTGGTGTGGTAGATAGTGAAGAGGTGTGTTTTAGTTTACAGAGTGACTTGGACAAGTTGCAGAGCTGGGCCGAGAGGTGGCAAATGGAGTTTAGTGTGGAAAAGTGTGAGGTAATGCACTTTGGCAGGAACAATAAATGTGTAGAGTATAGGGCTAATGGTAGGGCTCTTAATAGTGTTGAGGAACAGAAGGATCTTGGTGTATGTTTCAATAGATCCCTGAAAGTAGGCAGTCAAGTGGATAAAGTTGTTAAGAAGGCATATGGAGTCTTAGCTTTTATTGGTAAGGGGATTGAATTTAGGAGCCGCAGCATCATGTTGCAACTGTACAAAACTCTAGTGCGGCCGCACTTGGAGTATTGTGTGCGTTCTGGTCCCCACATTATAAGAAAGATGTGGAGGCATTGGAGAGGGTACAGAGGAGGTTTACCAGGATGTTGCCTGGTATGGAGGGCAGGTCCTATGAAGAGAGGTTGAAGGATTTGAGGTTGTTTCGTTAGAAAGGAGGCGGCTAAGAGGGGATCTTATTGAAGCATATAAGATGATTAGAGGTTTAGATAGGGTGGAAAGTGATAGCCTTTTTCCTAGGATGGAGAAAGCTAGCACGAGGGGACACAGCTTTAAATTAAGGGGTATGATTTATAGGACGGATATCAGAGGTAGGTTCTTTACTCAAAGAGTGATTAGGGAGTGGAATGCCCTGCCTGCAGCTGTTGTAGATGCACCAAGTTTGGTGGCGTTTAAGAGGTTAGTTGATAAGTATATCGAAGAGAAGGGAATGGTTTAGTTAGGAGGGGCATTGCTTTTTATTTTGGTCAGCACAACATCGAAGGCCGAAGGGCCTGTTCTGTGCTGTATTGTTCTATGTTCTATGTTCTATCTCTGGTATCAGCCTGGTGAACCTCCTCTGTACTCCCTCCAGCCAATATACCCTTTTGCAAATACAGGGACTAAAATTGCACACAGTACTCCAGCTGTGGCCTCACCAGTGCCTTGTACAGTTGCAGCAAGACCTTCCTACTTTTATATACTATTCCCCTCACTATAAAGCCAACATTCCATTCGCCTTCTTGATCACCCACTGCACCTGCACACTAGGTTTTTGCAATTCGTGCACAAGGATCTCCAGTCCCTCTGCACTGAAGCATGCTGTAGCTTTTCATCTTTTAAATAATAATCCCTCCTACTATTATTTCTACCAAAGTGGATAAACTCAGATTTGCTAACATTATACTCCATCTGCCAGGTCCTCATCCACTCACAGCCTATCCAGATCTCTCTGCAGACTTTACTCGCCTTCCATGCGATTTGCTTTTCCACTCATCTTTGTGTCATCAGCAAATTTTGTTAATCTACACTGAGCCCCTCCTCCAGATCATCTATGTAAATGGTAAACAGTTGAGGCCCCAGCACCAATCCCTGTGGCACTCCACTAGTCACCAACTGCCAGCCAGAAAAGCATTCATTGATTCCAACTCTCTGCTTTCTGTTAGATAACCAATCCTCAATCCACGCTAACATCTTACGTCCAACTCCGTGCACCCTAACCTTCTGCAGCAACCTTTTGTGAGGCATCTTATCGAACGCTATTGCTGACCACTATGAAAGATGGCTGTGAAAGTCTTCCACTGTTGCTCAATTGTCCCACCATAAAGTTTTTGCTCCCAGTCAACCTTAACCAACTCCTCATCCCAAACATAGTCTCCTTCATTTAAGCAGAAGACATTGGTATTGGATTTCACCTTCTCACACTCCATCTGTATTTTAAATTCAACCATAGTGCAGTTGATTCTTCCAAGAGGATCCCTAACTGCAAGATCATTAATTATGCCTGTCTCATTACATAGGACCAGATCTAGGATAGTTTGCATTCCAGGTTCCATTACATACTATTCAAGGAAGCTATTGTGGATTTATTCTATGAACTCCTCTTCAAGAGTGCCTTGATCTACCTGGTTTGACCAATTAACATAAACAGACAATGGGCTGAATTTTACCAGCCTTTTAGAGATAGGCTGCTATACGACAAGACTGGCAAAATGATGTAGAAAGGCATGCCTGTCATCTTCCTAGCATTATGCCATTTTCTCAGCAACAGGAAAACTAAAAGATAGCCTAACTATAGTCACAATGAGCCATTTAAGTGGCCAATTGAGGGTCTCTTCTCATTTCCAGTGGCAATTTACCAGCCACTGGGTATTTGCTGTTGCATGGGGACACCACACATTGAAACCTTGTGACCTTCCAGCAAATTCTGTTGCCTGTCCTCAGCAACTGTTCCTCACCTGCACTTCAGTCTCCAGTACTCCAGAGCTGGGCTACCTGACTTTGAGGGTGCAGAGCCATCAATGTGCACTTGGAAGCTTTATGCATTTCAGCTGCCACTTCTTGCTGTAAATATTAGACAGCACTTTTAGGTTCCTGATATTCTATTTTATTTCATGAGTGTTCATACTCAGAAATGAATCAAAAGTCTTTCAATACAAAAAAGTGGTACTTATCAACATGGAGACAATAACCAGATGTTGGTTACATTTAGTCTAGGAGGAAACATCATCAAAATTTGCCCACTTGTGTCTCAAATGTAGGGTAAATTGTTTCAGACCCACTCTCTTGTTCTAAGGCCATAGCCCTACATGTTTATTTCTTTAAGTGTCCTCCAATTTTCCTTTGAAATCATTCATCATCTCAACTTCCACCACTTTTTAGAGAGCAATTTTCAGGTCATCACCATTTTGCTGCGTAAAAATGTTCATCTTATTCAACATCTCTTGCCCAAGACTTTAAATCTGCATCCTCTGGTTATTTTGCCAACAGCTACTGAGAATAGCTTTGCTTTGTCTACTTTATCTTGTACACCTCTACCAAAACTCCCCTCAATTTCCATTAATCCATGAACAACATAAATCATTTTGTAGCTAAAACCCCTCATCGCGTGGAATCCTCCAGGTAAATCTCTTCTGCAGTTCTCAAAACCCTCACATCTAGCCTAACCAGAGCTTTACAAAAGTTCAACATAAGTTCTCTGCTTTTTCTACTTGATACCTCTATTTGCAGCTCAAGATCTCGTATGCTTTAAGACTGTTCTAATTTGTTACCAGTTTCCTGCACCTCCTAAAATCTATGCACATAAATAAACCCAGGTCCCTCTATCCTTCCACATTCTAGAATTGTGCCTTGAAATGTACATTGGATCTTCCTATCCTTTCTGCCAAAATGCATGTTTTCACACTTCTCCATACTTTGGATGTTAAACCTGTTTCTCTCTCCACAGATGCTGTCAGAACTGTTCAGTTTTCTTGGCATTTTCTGTTTTATTTCAGATCTCCTGCATCTGCAGAATAGTGATTTTATTTAAGTATTTTTAATTTGTTTATGTAAAATAAAAGTTGTTTAAAACATCTTCATTGGGTAAATCTTATTTCCCTAATTGTTGATTAAATAAATAACTAAATCACAGCATATTTCCTGAAAAATAAGTCCCCAGTATTTACTGGTTATTTAATGGATTTTAATAGCAAGAATGGACTGTCAACATATCAAAATGCATCCCTCAGGAGTATAAAGTCTGTAGGGAAGTTTAAGATAGCTGGACTTGCTGAGGTGACTGCTAATAGGGCTGCAGGCTGGGTGTTCCACATGAACCAAACTAACTCATAACTTGGCAAGGTTTCAAAACAAAATTGTCAATCATGCCAAGAATTAAAAAAATGACTGAACAAAGCCAGCAGCTTTTCTAGATCTGTCACTGACCAGCAACAAGAAAATATTGAAGATTAGCATAGCCAAACTCAGAGTCAAAGCAATATCTCTGGCTAAAATATTGGCGGTCTCTTTTAAGGCATCTGTTATACAGTGTTATAGTTAACATCTTCCTATTTGAATGTTGGTACTGATGTCTTTAGTGAATATGGCCATACACAAGGGATTTCATCAATAACATGAATTTTCATGGGTCTAGTCTTACAATGGAGGACGTGTAACTGGCTGCCTCCAGTTCTGAGTCAATCTATACTGTATTTCAATCTTTTTTAAAGAAAAATGTTTGAATATCACAACAATTTCAACTGCCTTTTGTGGCCAAGTTACCATATCTTTTTGGTGACAGGGAGAAAATGGCAAAACAAAAGAAAAAGATAAATTCAAGGTCTGACATCGTGCCACAAAGATTTGCACCATGAGTGGCTAGTTTGCAACGTCAGTGGCAGTGAAGGACTCTGAGCAGCAGATTAATGAGTTCACTGATGAAAAACAAGTTAGCAGCAACATGACTATGTTCAGGGTGATCAGTCAGTTTGTGAAAAAGAGCAAGGAATGAACTGAGTGGAAAAGTTGGAACACCTTTTCTTGGCAAATGGAATTGCAAATCAGGCAAAAAAGTGCTCAATTCTCCTGAGTGTGCATGTGGTGAAGATTTAACAGCTAATGAGGAATTGAGCAAGGCCAAGGAAACTGGGGAACACTTCATTTGCAGATTCAGTTGCACTTGTTTGGAATTACCACAATCCTAACCCATTAGTGATTGTCTTGTGGTTCAAGTTCCATAATCATTTTCATAAAATGAGAGAATCTGTAGCAATCTTTGTTACTGAATTAAGACAAATCTTTATGCTCTTAAAACTCAATGTAAATTTAGCCCCATCCTGAGATACGTGGTTTTGGAGCTTTTGAAACTCATCCAAGCATTCTTTTGGGATCAATAATGAAGGGGGCAAGTCTCCCAACCCACTGCAATGCTTTTGCAGTGTTTGGGACTGGGAGACACAAGCGGAGGCTGTTTAACAGGCTTTTCACGGATCTTCGGTGCCATCAGCTTTGTGCCAGAAATAGATATGGAGCTGTATAAATTATGCTAATGGGGATTAGCATCCCAAATTGGGCCCAGAACCAAAGTCTGGTTCTGCTAAAATCTGGACTTGCTAATTCCTCTCCCACCCCATCCCCACCAGGAGAATTTCACTCCAGTGGGGGTTAAATAGCTTCCTACTTATGGGGAGCTCATGGCATGACTCCCCCTGGAGTGAAAGAGGGCCATTAAGATCCCCCCCCTCCAAAGGAGGTCAGAGGTGAAGGGGGTTTTCTTCTTGGCATTGCCACCTTAGTCACAAGTAGGCTTACATTCAAACTGCAATGAAATTACTGTGAAAATCCCCTCGTCGCCGCACTCCGGTGCCTGTTTAGGTACACTAAGGGAGAATTTAGCATGGCCAGTTCACCTAACCTGCACATCTTTGTTCTGTGGGAGGAAACTAGAGTACGCGGACGAAACTCCACACAGACAGTGACCCAAGCTGAGAATCAAACCCGGGTCCTGGCGCTGCGAGGCAGCAATGCTAACCACTGTGCCACACATTATGAGATGTAACCCTTGATCATACCAAATGATCCCCATGTTGTGACTAGCAGTTCTTTTCATGAATGCCTCTAGTATTATACTGTATAAAATTCACTACATAACTGTACCAATTGCTGCCAAAAGAGGACACTCAGTAGTTTAGTACTTTTGAATGTTTTTTAAAAAGTGAAACTAATATACCTCAATTAAGAACCATACTGATTTTCCTCTACACCTTGCTGAGACTCTACAATCCAATTATTTTGAGTCAGCTGGTGGAAGTCACATGTTCTGCTTTAATAAATAAGAAATGGATTTGGCACTGGATAGTACTGGATCAATAACAGGACCTAAACAAATACCTGTGTAACACAGTGTCCAGGACAATTCTGTGTGAAGATAAACAAAAACTGCAAACTGAACTTTATATTTCATAGAATGCAAACTTCTAGTATAGACTCGGGAGAACTTTCAAGTATAGAATGTACAGTTGAAATTAGTGGTGCCCGTTCATGCTTAAGATAAACATTTACAACGTCACTATGAATTTTGTGCCAGAGAAAAGGGCAAGGCTTTTCAGGCCACAGGGATCTGTACAGGAATTATTCAGTAGGTGATGTGACTGCCTGGTACATAAGCTTACGTCTTGCCTGAGATTCGAATTTGAGATGTTCAGATTATGATATAAATGTTTCATGTTTGCACTACTGAGCAGCCCTTAACTGATTTTTCCTCCAAGTTTTATTCTTGTGCCATGTGTCATTTACTAGCTGACTGCAGCTCAAGCCAATGTAAATGTTGCTCCAATTAGAAGAAATGTGAAAGCAAGAAAAGCAAGCCAGACTAGCTGGTTTGCATTTATATGATGCCTCATCAAGTCATGAAAAAAGAACAAGAATTTGAATTTATATAATGCCTTTCATTCACAAAAACCACTCTAAGGTATTTCACAGGGTGAAATTAAAAATAGACTGAACCACATAAGGAGAAATTAAAAGAGGACCTGGACAACAGATGGTATTTAAAGAAGGACTTGGGGCAGCACGGTGGCACAATAGTTAGCACTGCTATTGAAAAAGGCAAGGGACTCAGGTTCAATTCCGAGCTTTGAGTCACTGTCTGTGCAGAGTCTGCATGATCTCCCTGTGTTTGCATGGATTTCATCCAAGTCCTCCAGTGTCCTTCCACAGTCCGAAAGACATGCTCATTAGGTGACTGGCCACGTTAAATTCTGCCTCAGTGTATCTGATCAGGCATCGGAGTGTGGCGACTTGGAGATTTTTACAGTAACTTCATTGCAGTGTTAATGTAAGCCTACTTGTGACACTAATAAATAAATTTTAACTTTAAACTAAAGGAGAAGAGAGATGAAGGGGTTTTGGGAAGGAATTTCAGAAAAATAGTATTTTGATATTACTTTTACTTTGTTACTGTTACTTTCAGAACTCAAGTAACAATGATGAGCTGTGATGGGGTAGGTATCAGGAAGTCTTTGGAGTAGTAACTTGTATGCATTGTGTCTGTTTTTTGGGTATGGAGCATGTGCAAGGCATACCAATATAGCAGTGAGTTGGTATGGATTCTGTTTCTTAAATGTATAAGTCAGGAACCTACAGACTGTTGGAGGGCTCCATCGAGAAATCAGTCTGCAGTGAAGGGGACCCTTCCCACCCTGGACTACTCAGCATCTTCTGTAGCCACTCATTCCCAGTAAGTTTTGATAAAAGTGGTGGTCTGAAGGATATGAGGAATGTACATGATGCCTGAGTTGTAGGAAGAGAGAACTCAGGGAGTTTCTGAAAGGCTGGAATGATTATAGCAATAGGATTAAATGGCATCAGGAAAGAGCCTTGATTAAAAGGATGAGAATTTAAATTTGCAACAGTGGACCCTGGATACACTAAACTAAGGACAAAGACGATGGGTGAGCAGAACTTGTTGCAGCATTGTAGTTAACAGAATTTTGGCTATTCTAAATTTACAGGCTGGCCAAGAGATTTAAATTTGGGGGTGGCAAAGGTATAAATGAGACTTTCAGCAGCATACTAGCTGAGATATTAACAATGTTTTATAGATGGAAGTAGGCAGATTCCATGATGGAGAAGATACTGTTTTGGATTTGAATAGAATGTGAAGATTCCAAAGAGTCAAGTTCCTCCTGAGACAGTGACTGGAAAGAAGGACGGCATCAGTGACAAAGATGTTTGCGTTGGGAGTCAAAGATGATATTTTGGTCTTTCCAATGTTTAACTGGAGAACCATGCAGTTTACCACTGTCTGGAAGTCATGTGAACAATGTGGCAATGCAGAGATAATGGAGGGATTGCGACTGTTGGTATAATGGCTGCACCTTGTAAGCATAATTGTGGAAGTTAACTGCATTCATGTAGAAGGAGTCACCAAGAGACATCATGTAGATGCACATCAAGAGATGGTCAAGGATTAATCCTTGGCCGACTCTGGAAACAAAGCATGGATGGGAAGAAAATTAATTGCTGGAGATATTCTGGCTATGATTAAATAGGGCAGAGAATTGGTGGGGAGATTGTGATGATGACTGTTTCTTGCTTCCTTTGAAACTAGGTTGTGGTAAATTCATTGGGGTTGAATTTTTCTCTATCAATCCATGAAAAAAGGGACAAATCTATGCATTCCATCTCCTCCAATCTTTATGCTGGCTATAATATCCTGCTCAGTTAACACAATTTGGTCCTCTCCTTCTCCAAGGTACACTCCTTCTGCTGCACTGTTCTCACCCATGCCCATCAATTCAAGCAGGAACTCCTTTCCCTCCCACCCTTATTTATGCTTGCTTTCTCATCTGATGGCATGCTTATGTCCCTTCCCCATGACCTTTGGCACCTTTCTTCTCCCTGAGTTTATAGAGGCACTCTATAAACTGAGTTTATCGAGTTCCTCTGGGAGATTGCCATGTGACTAAGGTACATGACCTTATGGGCGGCACAGTGGTTAGCACTGCTGCTTCACAGCTTTAGGATCGCTGGGTTCGATTCCTGGCTCGGGTCACTGTCTCTGTGGATTTTGCACATTCTCCTCATGTCTGCGTGGGTTTCCTCCAGGTACTCCAGTTTCCTCTCACAGTCCAAAGATGTGCGGGTTAGGTTGATTGGCCATGCTAAATTGACCCTTAGTGTCCAGGGATGTGTAGATTAGAGGATTAGTGGGTATAATATGTAGGGATATGGGGGTAGGGCCTGGGTGAGATTGTGTTCGGTGCAGACTCAACAAGCCGAAGGGCCTCTTTCCGCACTGTAGGGTTCTATGATGATGAGATCAGCATTCAGTCCCCTTGGGCAAACAGAAGATAAGAAATGAGATGAATATAACAACGATGAGTTAGAGTGGCATTAATTTCCATCTGCGAGTAGGGACAAAATGGTGACCTACGTTTCACATGAGCATTCCAGGAAAAATCTGAAGAACTGAAGCTACAGGTCTCATATATTCACTTTGTCTGGGGTGGAGTAGCTTTATGGGAGTTCACTTTCAGTTGGGTGAGGATGGATCTGGCCTAGATAAATTGGAATAAAAAACTGGAGGCAAAACAGTAACAGAGCAATGAGTCGTTTTTAGAGAGGAGACGATCTAGGGACTGATGTGATATATTCCCAAAAGGGAAAAGATATGATAAGTAAGGCCAAAACTCTCTGGATGACAATAAGAGATATAAGCTGGAATTCTCCAATGTCATGTACCCTGCCACCCCGCCACTGCTGGCAAGAATGGAGTATTAGGTACTCAGCCGAATTCCATTTACTACAACAGGACCGGAGAATCCCAGTTGTGGGCAAGTTCGCAGTGTAAAACGAATAGAAAAAGGTGCATATGATAGACATTAGGTTGGTAATACAAGGGAGAATGAGGCTGACAAAAGAAAGTTTTGAACAGTGAAAAAAGAAGAGAAGCAAAGAAAGAGCATGAAAAGAAACTGGGTGTCAATATAAAAGGGAATGCACATAAATAGTAAAAGGATAGGAAGAGCAGGAATAAGGTTGATTCTGGATCAAACAATGGATCTATGAATAGAGCTAAACTGCATGCGTGAACTACTAAATGACTGCTTTGCATTTGCTTTTACCAAGGAAGAGGAGATTGTTGAGGTACTGGATGGGTTCAAAACTGAAAACAAAGTTTTAGAAAATATAGTATTTAAAGTTGATAAGGACCAGGACTGGATAGGATGCATCCGAGGATGGTGGGGAACTAAGGGTGGAATTTCAGAAATGTACTGCAATCTGAGAGGACTGGAGAGTTGCTAATGCTACACTTTTCGTCAAAAAACGGTGTAAGGATAAACTCAGCAACTAATCATTTTAATCTAATGGTTTTGGGACAGGCTTTAGAAATAATAACCCGAGATAAAATCAAATCAATTGGACAAGTGTAAATGAATTAATGAAAGATACTTTAGAACAAAGAAAATTACAGCACAGGAACAGACCCTTCGGCCCTCCAAGCCTGCATCAACCATGCTGCCCGACTGAACTAAAAACCTCTACCCTTCTGGGGACCATATCTCTCTATTCCCATCCTATTCATGTATTTATCCCAATACCCCCTAAAACTCACTATCGTATCTGCTTCCACTATTTCCCGTAGCAGCAAGTTCCAGGCACTCACCATCCTCTGTGTAAAAAACTTGCCTTGTACATCTCCTTTAAAACTTTCTTTATTCGTGTCACAAGTAGGCTTGTAGTATGTTTAACCAACTTGATTGAGTCTTTTGATGAGGTAGCGTAGACAATTGATGAGGTCAATGCAACTGACATGGTGTAAATGGATTTCCAATAGATGTGATAGTCCTGCCAGTAAAAACTGAAGATCATCCATAGAATCATATAATTACAGAATCATAACAGGCCCATAAGGTCTGCACCAACTGTCCAGCAGAGCATCTTACCCTAGTCCAGCATCCCCCCACCTCCACTCTCATCCTATCCCTGTAACCCCTTGCAATTACCTAGCTAACCCCTAACCTATATATCTTGGAACATCAAAGGGCAATTTAATATGGCCAATACACCTAACCTGAACATCTTTGGAAACCAGAGCACCTGGAGGAAACCCACACATACATGGGGAGAACAGGCAAACTCCATACAGACAGTTCCCCCAAGGCTATCCAGGTCCCTGGTGCTGTGAGGCAGCAGTGCTAACCACTGCTAATACAAGGAATAGGTGCAACATGGATATGAAGTTGTCTGAGTGACAAGAAACAGGGAGTAGTAGAAATTAGTTGTTTCTCAGATAGGAAAAAGGTATATGTTGGAGTTTTCTTAAGGATGGGGGATGGTGCCAATACCACTGCTTTTCTTAATTAAATATAATAATCTAAACTAGAGTTCCAAGCCAGTTTCAAGATTTGTAGATGACACAAAATTTGAGTACTGAGAACTGTGACAAACGTCATGATAAATTTGGGTATAGTTGTTGTTTGTCCATCGTCATCAATAAGGACCTCGACGCCATTGATCATTTTTATGTGTCCGAAGAGACTAATCAGGCCAATTCAGTCCTGGCACATATTGGACAGACTTGTGTAGACACTGTAATTGTTGCGCTGATGGCTCTGGGCTTGCAGCTTGTGCTTAAGTTGCGCTTCAGAATACACCTTGCTTCGTAAGCTTGACAGCCTTTGTGGATGAGGCAGCCCCAGGTAGGGCGGTTTTGTGCCAGCGTTTCCCAGGTGGTCGTGTCTATGTCAAGCGACTTCAGGGAGGCCTTTAGTGTGCCTTTGAAATGTTTGTTCTGCCCTCCATGCGAACATCTTCTAGCAGAGAGTTCCCCAAAAAGGAGCTACTTAGGTATGCTCTCGATTGACATATGGATGACACGAGCTGCCCACCGGGTCTGTGCTCTCATCAGCAGTGATGATAGACTTGCTCTAGAGAGAACTTCAGTGTCTGGTACTTTGTCATCTGATGTGTAATACTTTGCGAAGACAAGTCATGTGGAAATGATTGAGCTGTCTTGCATGCCTTCAATACACAGCCCACGGTTCACAGGCACACAGGAGGGTAGTGAGTAATGCAGGGCTGTAGACCTTCAGTTTTGTTGCTGGGCTGATTCCTCGACATTCCCATACAGTAGAGTGCAGTCTACTGAAAGCAGAACTTGCCTTTGCTATTCTGCAATTAACTTCTGTATTAATAGTCACTGCTTGGGAGAGGGTGCTGCCAAGATAAGTGAACTGGGTCACTGCCTGTAGTTTCTACTCTTTGATTGTGATTAAAGGTTCTGTGTACAGTGCATGAGGAGCAGGCTGGTGCATGATTTTGGTCTTTTAAATGTTGATGGTGAGTGCAAAGCTGTTACAAGCCATGGAAAATTTGTCCAAACTGACTTGCATCTCTGGCTCTGAGCCAGTATACAGGACGCAGTCAATGGCAAGAACAGTCTCTTTTACTTTGGTAATAGCTTGAAGTCTCCTCAGGTTGAAGATATTCCTGTCCACTCTGTACTTGAGACTGATTCCAGCAGTACTGTCCTGGAAGGCATCATTCAGCAAGGCAATAAACATCATGCTGAACAGTGTGGGTGAGAGCATACAGCCCTGTTTGATGCCATTGATGATTGGGAATGCCTCGGGGATTCCTGCACCTTGTTTTAAATGAATCTTGTGTACTTGGGGAAACAGTGGCAAAGTCACTGGGCTAGTATTCCAGAGGCACAAAGTACATGGATTCAAATCCTACCATGGGAGCCAGTGGAATTTAAATTCAAATAATAAAAATCTAGAATACAAAGCTAATCTCAACAATAAAACAATGCCAGGAACTATCAGCAGTTGTAAAAACTCATCTAGTTCACTAATGTGCTTTAGCGCAGAAAATCTGCTGCCCTTATCTGTTCTGGCCTACACGTTAATTCCAATCCACAGCTAACTCTTAAATGCACTCAGAAATAGCCCAGCAAGTCACTCAGTTCAAGGGAATTAGGGATGGCACTGCCAGTAATGCCCACCTCCCATTAAAGAATACCAAAAAAACCCCTTCCATCTATCACTCACTTTCTAGACTTCCTAACCCACAGACCACAATCAAAGGATAAGCTCTAACACCTCCATGATAATCCTCAAACTGATACCCTACAAGGCTGCATCCTCAGCCCCTTACTATACTCCTTATACACCTATGACTATGCAGCCAAATTCCCCTCCAACTGGATTTTCAAATTTGCTGATGACACCACTGTAGTGGGTTGGATCTCAAACACTGATAGATGAAGTACCAGTAAGAGAAAAAATCTGGTGAACTGATGCAACAACAATAATCGCTCCTTCAATGTCAAAAAAAATGAAGGAGATAGTCATCAACTTCAGAAAGCCTAACGAGGACATTCCCCTGTCTACATCAACAGGGACAAAGTGGAAATGGTCAAAAGCTTTAAGTTTCTAGGTATCCAGGTCACCAACCCGTTCTGATCCCTTCAATGTCATAGTTAAGAAAGCCCACCAATGCCTTACTTTCTCAGGAGGCTAAGGAAATTTGACATAGTCACTACGACTCTCACCAACTTTTACAGATGCACAATCGAAAGCATTCTTTCTGGTTGTATCATAGCTTGGTATGGTCCCTACTCTGTCCAAGACTGCAAAAAATTACAAAGGATCATGAACAAAGCCCAGTCCGTCACATAAACCGGCCACTCATCCACTGGCTCTGTCCACACTTCTCAAGGACTCGACAAAGCAGCTAGCACAATCAAAAACCTCACATATCCCAGACATACTCTCTTGTCTGAGGACACATACCAATTGACTCAAGAACAGTTTGTTCCCTACTGTGATCAAACTTTTGAAAGAACATACCGTGTTGATCTTTCTCTACAACCTAGCTATGACTGTAAAACTACTTTCTGCACCCTTTATGTATGATATGCTTTGTCTGTATAGTGCATAAGAAACAATACTTTTCACTGCATACTAATACATGTGACAATATGGGAGAAGAGATTGACATTCTTGAACACTGCTTGTTTGAGTCTTTGAGTTCGTCAATTGAGTGCAAATAATTTTTCACTCCTTGAATATTTTTCTCAATATTGCTCATTGGTCATTCAGTAAAACTCTTCTGATTTTCTAAATAATTTGTCCAGACTGAACGAGGTGATATTGAATTAGCCACCCATTATACACCATGCCTGATTCTCCAGTTTGCTGAAGTCATTAAAATCAAGTTTGGCAAACTTGATAGGCTGGGGTCCAAAGTCTCCATAATCATAACCACTGTGATCACAAGAGAAATGGAATTGATACTTGGGTTCTGGCCCATGGGACTCTGCTGTAGGTGACTATAAAATGTACATGTGCTCTATGTTGCAATCTTGGGTAAATCTTTTGTGCATTGCTACAGAGTGGGGAAAAAAAATTACTGTTCCTTCTCAAATGAACGTTGTAAAATGTTCGGGTTAGCCTCAACATTTTTTCTTTCAGCTGGAACGAAACAATTCATTCTGCTTTGAAAAATGGTTGATTTATTCAGCAAATTCCACTTCATGTAAGTTTGGTTTCAAAATTTTCAGGCTCTCAAACACTCATGCTCTCTAGGAGCTGCATGATCTCTTACCAAGATTAATCCTCTTCAAGGATTCTTCTTCTTCCTCTAAATTGTTTCTTACAACCTAATTTCCACAGTTTCAAGTTTGAGTTGGATTGGGCTACTGTAGGGGTGGGCAAGTTGTGACCTGGGAGCCACATGCAGCTGATGAGGTTTCTGAGTGTCACCCACAAGACATTTTATTGACCATTGCCCGTGCACATGGTTGCCACATTCCTTTGGTTTCCATTTCTGTAGTTTCTTTACTATTGGCATGACTAAAGTGATATGCATGTGAAGCAAGGACATGTGAAGTGAAGTGCGTACTAATTGCACACAGCATTGACTAAGGGCTGTTCCTTCATTTGAGAAGGAACAGTAATGTTTTTTTCCACTCTGTAGCAATGCACAAAAGATTTACCCAAGATTGCAACATGGAGCACGTGTACATTTTATAGTCACCTACAGCAGAGTCCCATGGGCCAGAACCCAAGTATCAATTCCATTTCTCTTGTGATCACAGTGGTTATGATTATGGACCCCAGCCTATCAAGTTTGCCAAACTTGATTTTAATGACTTCAGCAAACTGGAGAATCAGGCATGATTATAATGGGTGACTAATTCAATATCACCTCGTTCAGTCTGGACAAATTATTTAGAAAATCAGAAGAGTTTTAATGAATGACCAATGACCAATATTGAGAAAAATATTCGAGGAGTGAAAAATTATTTGCACTCAATTGAGGAACTCCCTTTGTGAATAATTAAAGCATAAATCTTTCTTTTGTTTTTACCATTTGAAGTTGACAGTTCTATTAATATATAAATGATTAAGCATTTTCTATAACTTAAGTAATTGGCAAGTATTAAATGCATTCAATCTCATGTTTAGTGAATATGTCTGATTTCAATCTTGCAGTCCACTGGGATGAAGGAGGGTCACTCACTCCAACTCACCAACTAGGTTGTCTATCATTAGGTTACAGCATTTCAAATTTGTTCTTTCACTTGCAATTACAACAGCTACTGTCTAATTGTTGTTTTAACATACGATAAGATGATGACTAGAAAAAAATGATTCAATTTATTTCCCCAAATAGTCCATGGAACATAGAACACTACAGCACAAACAGGCCCTTCGGCCCACAAGCTGCACCGATCATACCCATACCTACTAGGCCATAGAACTATCTGTAACTCCCAATCCCATTTAATCCCATGTACTCATCCAGATATCTTTTAAAAGACCCCAGCGAGTTCGCCTCCACCACCACCGACGGCAGCTGATTCCATTCACGAACCACCCTCTGAGTGAAAAAATTACTCCTAACATCTCCTCTGTACTTGCTGCCCAGCACCTTAAACCTGTGTCCTCTCACAGCGACCATTTCAGGCCTGGGAAATAGCCTCCGAGAATCCACCCTATCTATTCCTCTCAACATTTTAAAAACCTCTATCAGGTCATCTCTCAACCTTCGTCTTTTCAGGAAGAGACCTAGCTTCTTCAACCTATCTTCATAAGGCATGCCTCCCAATCCAGGCAACACCCTTGTAAATCTTCTCTGCACCCTCTCAATAACTTCCACATCCTTCCTGTAGTGAGGCGACCAGAACTATACACATTACTCCAAGTAGGGTCTGACAAGGGTCTTATAATGTTGCAGCATTACCTCCTGACTCCTAAACTCAATCTCTTGATTAATCAAAACCAATACACCATGCACCTTCTTGACCACATCCCCCACCTGCAAGGTTGATTTAAGAGTCCTATGGACCCAGACCCCAAGATCTTTCTGCTCCTCAACACTGCTAAGACTCCTACCCTTGATACTATACTCCTTCATTCCATTGGTCCTGCCAAAATGGACCACTACACATTTATCTGTGTTGAAGTCCATCTGCCACTTCTCCGCCCAGTCTTGCATCCTATCTATGCCTTGCTGCAACTTCTGACGTCTCTCCAGACCAACCTCTGTATCGTCGGCGAACTTACTAACCTATCCTTCCACTTCCTCATCCAGGTCATTTATGAAAATGACAAACAGTAAGGGTCCTAGAGCAGATCCCTCTGGTGACCGATCTCCATGCAGAAAAGACTCAAAAACAACCACTCTCTACTTTCTGCAGGCAAGCCAATTCCGGATCCACAAGGCCAAAGCTCTTGGATCCCATGCCTTCTCACTTTCTCAAGAAGTTTTGCATGTGGGACCTTATCAAACGCCTTGCTGAAATCCATGTAAACCACATCCACCGCTCTTCCTTCGTCAATGTGTTCGGTCACATTTTCAAAGAACTCCACTAGGCTTGTAAGGCACAACTTGCTCTTGAAAAAACCGTGTTGACTATTTCTGATCAAACTAAACTTCTCTAAATGCTCATAAATCCTGTCCCTCAGGATCATCTCCATCAACTTATCAACCACTGAGGTCAGACTCACTAGTCGGTAATTTCCCGGGCAATTCCTGTTCCTTATCTTGAAAACAGGAACCACATCCGCAATCCTCCAGTCCTCTGGAACCCATCTCCATTGACGGCGCAAAGATCATCACCAGGGGCTCTGTAATCACTTCCCTCACCTCCCATAGTACATCCCATCTGGTCCCGGCGACTTATCTGTCTTAATAGAATTTAAAAGTTCCAACATATCCTCTTCCTTAACGTCCACATACTCAATTTTTTCAGTCTGCTGAAAACTTGCAGTGCAACCTGCCAGATCACTTTCTACCATGAATACCAAGACAAACTACTCATTAGCTATTTCTTCCAGTTCCACACAGACTTTTCCCCCTTCACCTTTTAAAAGTCCAATCCCTTCACCTCTCATCCTTTTACTCTTTACATATTTGTAGAATGCCTTGGGATTCTTCTTAATCTTATCCACCAAGGCCTTCTCATGGCTCTTTCTGGCTCTCCTAATTTCCTTTTTAAGCTCCTTTCTACAATTTATACTCCTTATACTCCTCTGGATCCTTAACATCTCTTGGCTCTCTGAACCTTTTGTATACCTTTCTTTTCTTCCTAACTAGGTTCATCACAATCTTTGTACACCATGGTTCCTGTGACCTACCAAAACCTCCTTATCTGATCGGAATGTTGTTGTGCAGAATGCCAGACAAACATTCCTTGAAAATCTGCCACCTTCCTTCAGTACTTTTTCCTCAAGAACACCTCCTTCCAGTTTACTCATCCAATTTTCTGCCTGATGATTTCATATTTCCCCCAACTCCAGATAAACACCTTCCTATCCTATCTCTTTCCAATGCTATCGTGAAGGAGATAGATGCTCTCCTACCGAGAGATCCGACACCTGTCCTGGTTTATTAGCCAGCACCACGTCAAGTACAGCCTCTCCTCTCGTAGGCTTATCCACGTACTGTGTCAGGAAACCCTAACACACCTAACAAACTCCTCCCCACCCAAACTCCTTACCCTAGGGATATTCCAGTTGATGTTTGGGAAATTAAAGTCTCCCATCACGACAATTCTGTATACAGAGAGTATATGTATCATAACGGCCAGGTAGGATGCCCTAATTCTGCAACATGGTTGATCTCTGTTTGGATTGCAGACAGGCATTACAATTGACCCTTGCCCCCATAAATTACATGGAGGAAGACTGTTATTCCTGATCACTTTTGCATGATCCCCATTTTATGTATACACATTAATGTCGAGTGATGATAGAATGGGGTCTGGCTGTGATTTGTGCCATTGTGTGCTAATAATTAATTATTTCTATTTACATGTGAACAATTGTTATTTAGATGAGATAACAGAAAATATCCAGAACATGTGGAATGTACCTCTGATAGCAAGGTCAAGGAACATAATTTAAGAAATTATGTTATAAAATAGGGATGAGCCAGCAAAAACAATATTTAATAATTATAAATTCTGCTTTAGCTTTCATTAAAAATGAAATTAAGGGGTATGAGTTATAGGACGGATATCAGAGGTAGGTTCTTTACTCAAAGAGTGATTAGGGAGTGGAATGCCCTGCCTGCAGCTGTTGTAGATGCGCCAAGTTTGGTGGCGTTTAAGAGGTTAATTGATAAGTATATGGAAGAGAAGGGAATGGTTTAGTTTGGAGGGGCATTGCTTTTTATTTTGGTCGGCACAACATCGAAGGCCGAAGGGCCTGTTCTGTGCTGTAATGTTCTATGTTCTATGACTATAAATGGGCACAATATACTCCTTCAGCAACTATTATGATTGAAGCTTTCTGTTTATCAAATACTGCCTTATCAATGTCTGTGTGCCAATATCTGGTGCAAACTGCAATCAAATCACTGTAACTAATGAAAATCAAGGCTTATGTTTTCAGGGTAGGAAATGTCTGAGGCACAAAAGTAAAGGTGCTATATATATTATATAATATTATACAATTAGAGATTAGAACCCAGAAGGTTAAACAAAAAGCACTGAGTTTAAAATAAACATTTTTACTTTTCTAAACAAAACTTAATATTTTACAAGTTGTTGGGAAAATATGGGCTCACTTTAATAGTTACGACGAGTGCAGATTGTACAGTCAACAAAGAGTAAAGGACATCTGTGGTCATCATGTGAATCAGTATCCAATCTTCACTGGCGGTTGCTGTCCTAAAGTCATATATCATTGAAAGAGAGCAGGTGGTTATCTCAAAACAGTAGTGAGGGTAGTGGAGCAGGAATTTTACTGTTTTGTTTATTGTTATTTGAAGAGCAGGCACAACACTGTAGAAAAAATGGGGGCATTCCTTAACAAACTCCTAGCTACCTTAGCCAATAGCATGCAATTAATACTTCTATCTAGCATGGTTGAGTTACAAAAACTAATTTGCAAAACTTATCGGAAAAGCCACCCAGCTCTGTGAACATTTGTTTTTCACATTTTAATTTATGTCAAGCACAAATATCTCACAAATTTGAAAAGAACAGTTTGAAGAAAACGAATGCATGGAATATTACAAATTTTAATTCTATGCTTATTGCATACAGCATTCTGTCACATGAAAATTTCATTCAAACTTTTTGTATAATTTTTTTAATCTGTAAAGTTATTATTATATGCAAGGACTGCAGAACAGTCAAAGCTAGGCTACCCTCTAAAATCAAAGCTTGCGAATTTTCAATGTGGTACTTAATATTTAATCTGTGACACTTTCATAATTATGTATAATAGCCAAACATAATTTCAATGTTTTGAAGACTACCTTGTTGTAATGTAAGATGTTAGGTGATTGAATGGGGGTTGGGGTCTGCAACCCCAACCCAAAAATGGCTGCCTGCTTTTGTTAATTAATGGAAAACTGGAAAAGTTTACTTTTGGGGCCATTCCATAAAAAAAAACTATGTCCAGAACAAGCATGAAAATGGGGGAGTTCCTGATCCATTTTATTCAGTGAGTCTGAATCTGGTATCCTATGATCTTATGCATTTACAGCAGAAAAACAAATATCAAAATCTATTTCTCACTTGCAGGGGGAGTGGGCAGGGCATAAATCACCCAAAAGATGGTTGATAGCAGCAGAGAACACCATTATGCACGTACAGGTCTTTCTGTTCTGAACAGCACAGAGGCTTGTCACTCAGACTCTGCTGCTTCCCACAAGCCTCTGTCGCCTAAAGCAGATTTCCTCCTCAGCCACTGCTGAAGTCCACTGCTGATCAGGAGCCCACAACCCGCACCCCAGACCAATTCCTCCCCTCTCTACAGATTGGCCTGCCTAGAACCATATTCCTCCTCACGGCCAGCCCCGATTGTTTTTCCCCTCTCCCCCAATGATCGCAAATGCAGAGGGGCAGCATCTCCCATCCTCCCACCAACGATAGGCCAGCAACCTTGCAAATGCTCATAAAGCACTGCCCAGTGCACAGTAACAGTGCCAGTTTGGCACTGTCCAAGGTCAAACCCTCCCCTCTGCCCCTTTCCCCTGTTCTTCCAGAGAGGCCTCAATGGCGATGCCATCATGCCTGGTCCCTGTTGATGAGCATCATTTGTGATTCTCACTGGACAGAAGCTCTCCTGGTGAGGCCACAGACACAAGTGAGCCCAGATGATTGAGTCTGGGGCTTGCTAATTACATTAAATATATTAAATTTATTTTAAATAATTATTCAGCCTCAATCAAAAATGGGTGTGAGGCTGATTGCGTCAGATATCTGGTGCCAGTAAGATCAGTAAGAAGTCTCACAACACCAGGTTAAAGTCCAACAGGTTTGTTTGATAGTGAACGCCACAAGCTTTTGGAACGGTGTTCCTTCGTCAGGTGCATGGAGAATTCTAATCAGAAACAGGACATATAAAGGCACACACAGTTTATAGAATACTGTTTAGAATGCGAATCTTTACAGCTAATCTGCTGTTCAAGTCTGAAAGGTGCAGACAATATGAGTGGAGATAGCATTAAATATATGTTAAAGCGATGTGATTGTCTCCAGACAGGATAGTAAGTGAGATGTTGCAAGTTCAGGCAAATCATGGAGGGTTACAGGTAGTGTGACATGAACCCAAGATCCTGGATGATCCTCATGTGTGCAGAACTTGGCTATCAGTTTCTGTTCAGCAACTCTGCACTGTCATGTGTCATGAAGGCCGCCTTGGAGAACACTTACCCAAAGATCAGAGATGAAATGCCCATGACTGCCGAAGTGTTAGCCAACAGGAAGGGAACAATCTTGCCTGGTGATTGCCAAGCAGTGTTCATTCAACCACTGTCGTAGCATCAATGGATTAATAAACACCACTTGACAATCACCAGGCAAGACTGATCCCTTCTTGTTGGTGAACACTTCAGCGGTCATGGACATTCGGCTTCTGATCTCTGGATAAATGTTCTCCAAGATGGCCTGCACGACATTGCAGATACTGAGCAGAAACTGATAGCCAAACTCCGCACACACGAGGACAGCCTCAACTGGGATCTTGGGTTCATGTCACACTATCTGTAGCCCCTATGACTTGCTTGAGTTTGCAACACCTCACTTACTGTCCTATCTGGAGACAATATACATCTCTTTAACCTATGCTCAATGCTATCTCCATTCACATTGTCTGCACATTTCAGACTTGAGTAGCAGATTAGCTGTAAAGATTCACATTTTAATCAGTATTCTGTAAACTGTGTGTGCCTTTATATGCCCTGTTTCTGATCAGAACTCTCCACGCACCTGACAAAGGAACAGTGTTCCGAAAACATGTGGCATTTACCATCAAACAAACATGTTGGGACTTTAACCTGATGTTGAGACACTTCTTACTGTGTTTATCCCGGTCCAATGCCGGCATCTCCACATCATGACTGCCATCGATGCCGGTAAGATCACCAGAGGCAAGAAATCGGGCATGGAACTGATTTTGTGGCTGTCTATAGCAATCTTAGCAGCTCACTCCATCCATCAAACAGCAGGACTCGACGGTAAGTCCTTCCCCTTTCCTTCGAAGATAAACTCTTTTGTTATTAGATTGAGTTTATTTTCAGCATTCTGAATATTTTCAGAAGTCAAAAGTTCATTCTGAGCTGCTGCGATTATGGAAGAATGCTAAAAAGTGTCAACCAAAGAAAGTACTATGGTCCAAAAAATTGCTACTGCTTCTTGTTTTATTTTATCATAACTTTAGATTTATTACAGAGAATAGGAAAAAGATTTTACACACGAGGAAATGACATACATTAGTGAATTACACTTAAGACAAGAACAATAATGTTGTAGAGAACATAAATACTCTTTTGAAACTAAAAGGATAGTATATAACACTTCAGTGCTTAATAAGGAGGGAAATGTCAAATATATGGAATAGTTAGTTGCTCCTGACTGAACTGTCAGTTCTTAACTGGACTGTTTATTTAATGGCACGTGACTTTTATAAATTGCATTTCCATTGCACAATAAACATTAGAACTGTTGTTGAATAGGGGAAAAAAATGAACCACTATATATGTGAATAGATCTGCAGGACAGGAACAAATATTCTATGCAGTGAGATGGTGCTACTGACAGGTAAGTTTGAAACTGTAAAATCAGTACAATGGTTAGCGATTGTAAGGAATTTTACCCTCTCTTAACAGATATCTTTTGGTTTGACTTTTTCTTTCTGAATAATGTTCTTAGTTTCTTGTAGCTAATAGTGAGAACAAAAAGGACTAAACAGTGGATTTCCATCAACCTGTTCATCCCCCAAAATGGAAATCTTTGTTTGTGGGGCCGATGGAACATAGGCATGCTTATGAGATGAGGTGATGAAATAGTGTTCAAACTGTGTCACACAAGAACACTGTTTTGATTGCATATATTCATGCTGCACTGATATCATAATTAGTACAAATAGCCAATTTGTTCAGTTAATTCTCCATATGCTCTCCTCAGTTGACATATTATCCCACAGATCTGTGCAGATACAAAGAGAGTTTTACACAATTCAAACTACCTACTTCTCCCAACATTTCATCACAATCAATATAAACTGCAGTTTTATTGACATGTCTCTCAAGTCCTTAAAGGGAATAACAAACAACAATCCAAGCTCATTAACAAATTATGATTTGACAAATAGAAAATAATTTGTCAAATAAGTGTGTCTATTTTAGAATGCTTATCCAATTAAAAAAAATTAAAAGCAGGTAGTACTGTGGCTACCTTCCAAGAACTGAAGTTTGTAATGTGAATAGGATGAAAGCTCTGTGGCTCACTGCATTGTTCAGCATACAACTAGAAAATTCTGAGACAAACTGGACCTGTCAAGTTGATAGATATCCTATCTTGTTTCTAAATCTCATATTTTGCAAAGTGATCTTCAAGAATAAAAACTATCAGGGAAATTTTCCAGCCCCAGTGCCAACTTTAAAGAACTTTCAGTGATTGATGATTAATTTATTGAAATTTATTTACAGAGGACCAAATAGCAATTTATAGGAAAATGGAAAATAACATACCCACTTAAAGCTAACAGGTCACAAAAACAGAAAAGATTTTTAAAAAGCTTTTCTGAAGTTTATACAAAATAAGCAAACTTGAAAGTCAAGCAAGTTAAAATATTGGTGGTCAAAAATCAGTGGCAGACGAAACACATTTGGAGGCAATAAATAGAGACAGTGGTCAGGAGTGTAGCGGTTCAACACTAATAACTGATGAGGGGGACGTGCTGAGAGCGTGGGGAGAATTGCCCTCCTTGGCACTGCCAGAAGACAGCAGAGCAACATGCTTACCATGATGTAAGGCTCAACAGTGTCCACGACTGTAAAAGAAGATTGTTGCTAACTCCTCTGTGCTCTGGGAGCCAGAACAATTGTTCTATGTTCCTGGTGCCATTCAGTAGCAAAAAAGATAAAATAAATGGATATGCTGACTTATACATCAATCATTTGTTCCATTCATTTGTGAACAGGTTGATGCAGGTTGGCTGCAAATGTCCTTGAAATTTGCTCCATGCTAAATTTGAAATTGCTGATATGATCAACAGCATCATTTTGCAAATGGGCAATCAATTTTTGACTTCTCTGATAGTCCATCCTTCAACCAGATTTTAAAGGGTGAGGTAATGTTACTGGGGTGTGTCACATGTTGCGATTTTCAATCATCTTTACAAAGAACATATATTTAACCAATTTTCTTACAGACAGACACTGCAGTTTCTGACACAGTAGAGTTTAAAATCATAGATCATAGAATCCTACAGTGCTGAAAGAGGCCCTTTGGCCCATTGAGCCTGCACCGAACACAATCCCACCCAGGCCCTATCCCTATATCCCTACATATTATACCCACTAATCCCTCTAATCTACGCATCCTGGGACATTAAGGGGCAACTTCTTAGTCAATCAACCTAATCCGCATACCTTTGGACTATGGGAGGAAACCGGAGTACCCAGAGGAAACCCGCGCAGGCACGAGGAGAATGTACAAACTCCGCACAGACAGTGACCTGAGCCAGGAATCAAACCCAGGTCCCTGGGTTTATGAGCCAGAGATTGAGGATGGATATACATAATGACCAGAGATATTTGGCAATTTGTAAGGGATGGCATGGTGGCAGAATAGTTACAACTGCTGCCTCACAGCGTCAGAGACACAGGTTCGATTCTGGCTTTGGGTGATTGGCTGTGTGGAGTTTGCACATTGTCTCTGTGTCTACATTGGTTTCCTTCACATATTGCCCCTTAGTGTCCAAAGATGTGTAGATTAGATGGATTAATCATGATAAATGCATTGGGTTACAGGGAGGGGACAAAGAGGGCCTGGGTAAAATGCTCTTTCAGAGACTCAGTGCCAAATGGCCCCTTCTTCACTGTATGAATTTGATGATTCAGTGATAACTTGGTTTCAAACTTTCTACAAATATTCACATCTACTAATATTGATATTCCTTTTAATAAGCAGATTAACAATTTCTACTCTGCTGTTTCTCATTAAAATCTTGTCACATTTGCTTACTGAAAGTTTGGAGCAGTAGTTAGGAGGTCAAGATGATCTCCAGTTCAGATAACGAGGGGGTACTTGATTTCACCATAGTTCAAATCTAATATGATTAGATATTAGACCATGTGGCCACTTTCCTAGAAGTAAAAGGTGAAGACCATTCATGGCAGTGACCAATGTTGTTGCACCTATCTAAGGCAGATTTGAAATTTCTAATAAGAAACTTGTAGACTAACACTCAACTCTAAGCTGGCAGGTGATTGCCA
Organism: Sphyrna mokarran; assembly: GCA_024679065.1. Lineage (NCBI taxonomy): Eukaryota > Metazoa > Chordata > Chondrichthyes > Carcharhiniformes > Carcharhinidae > Sphyrna > Sphyrna mokarran. The sequence continues at coordinate 80,786,835 of JAGIQG010000006.1, forward strand.
GTTAACACTGCATTTGCAGTCATCTCCAGTTAGATGCCCCAAAATGAACAGTTGATATTGCAGAAGATGCTTAACAGACTCTGGCTTATTTAAGGATACTGCTATTTCATAGAACAAGTGTTTCTGTACATTCGATATGGGAATTATTGTTAAATTTCAGACTTCTCCAAATTCTGCTGGTGATACGATTTTGCTTGGCAGAAAATGTCACTACTGATATTTAACAAATCAACAAGCCATTGATGCCCAACAGTTACTGGATTACAAGAACGAAAGTTTATGTCAATGTCACATGCACAAATCAAATAATCATAGCAAAACTAACAGATTTTCTAATTAATAAACCCGATATCAACATCTATTTTCTCTCAAACTCCGTGCTGAAATCTTCCCTGATTTTATTTAATTCTATCTCAGAATGTGGGCATCATTGGCAAGGTCACTTCAGTGGGCAGTTAACCATGAAGCACAGAAGGTTTTCTTCCCCACAGGGCATTAGTCAACCAATTTTCATAGCAATCTGTGCTCACTTTTAATGATATCAGCTTTTCATTTCGAGACTTTTTAAATTGAATTCATATTCTCAAAACTGTTATGATGAAATGTGAACGAGCCTTCATTGATTATAGTGCTGGCCTACGGGTTACTAGTCATGTAACAGATATCCCTAATTAAATAAATATATTGCATGGTATGGCACTGCAACATTTGTTTCCCATGGTTTGCATTGTGTACTGAGTTGAGACAGTGGATAGGAAAATAATAATTTGGTTTTTGAACAGAAAACAAATCAAGAATTGAAATCAAAGGAAATAGGAAATTAACCTAAGATAACAGAAATTCCAAAGAGAAGATAGCAATGAGAGAGGAAATAGAACAAAAAAGACATGAATTGATATAATGAGATAAAACAATTACTTCATCTCTGCGACCTAATCAAATTGAATCTGAAATAATGTGATGGAAAGCTTGGGCCGAATGCTGCTGTGTGACGCTGGGTAAACCCTTGGCAGGAATAACTGATACCAGGATTCCTGACCTGCGCTATTTTCCAAGGATAGTGGGGGTGGGTGTGGGGGAGAATCATTTCAGAAGCCCTTCATTTTCATGGGTAGACATAGTTGGACAAAATTTGCTGTGACATTGGGAAATTTCCCAACTTGTGACTCCCACCTCAATAAGGAAAATCCAACCTCCCTCATCCCTAATGGCTTTAAAGGAGCTGTTACATTCTGAACAATGCACAGTGCTGCAAGGAATAATTAGGATAGAATAATTAGGGATCGGATTTATAGTTATTTAGAGAGAAATGAATTGATTGGGGATAGTCAGCATGATTTTGTGAAGGGTAGGTCGTGCCTTACTAACCTCATTGAGTTTTTTGAAAAAGTGACTAAGGAGGTGGATGGGGGTAAGGCGGTTGATGTGGTATATATGGACTTTAGTAAGGCGTTTGATAAGGTGGCCCATGGAAGACTTCTGCAGAAAATGCAGATGTATGGGATAGAGGGTGATTTAGCTAATTGGGTTAGGAATTGGCTAGCAGATAGAAGACAGAGGGTGGTGGTTGATGAGAGATATTCATCGTGGAGTTCGGTGACAAGTGGTGTACCTCAGGGGTCTGTTTTGGGGCCCCTGCTGTTTGTAATTTTTATAAATGATCTGGATGAGGGTATTGAGGGATGGATCAGTAAATTTGCAGATGACACTAAAGTCGGTGGAGTGGTAGATAGTGAAGAGGGGTGTTTTAGTTTACAGAGTGACTTGGACAAGTTGCAGAGCTGGGCCGAGAGGTGGCAAATGGAGTTTAATGTGGAAAAGTGTGAGGTAATGCACTTTGGCAGGAACAATAAATGTGTAGAGTATAGGGCTAATGGTAGGGCTCTTAATAGTGTTGAGGAACAGAAGGATCTTGGTGTATGTGTCAATAGATCCCTGAAAGTAGGCAGTCAAGTGGATAAAGTTGTTAAGAAGGCATATGGAGTCTTAGCTTTTATTGGTAGGGGGATTGAATTTAGGAGCCGCAGCATCATGTTGCAACTGTACAAAACTCTAGTGCGGCCGCACTTGGAGTATTGTGTGCAGTTCTGGTCCCCACATTATAAGAAAGATGTGGAGGCATTGGAGAGGGTACAGAGGAGGTTTACCAGGATGTTGCCTGGTATGGAGGGCAGGTATTATGAAGAGAGGCTGAGGGATTTGAGGTTGTTTTCGTTAGAAAGGAGGCGGCTAAGAGGGGACCTTATTGAAACATATAAGATGATTAGAGGTTTAGATAGGGTGGACAGTGATAGCCTTTTTCCTAGGATGGAGAAAGCTAGCACGAGGGGACACAGCTTTAAATTAAGGGGTGATAGTTATAGGACGGATATCAGAGGTAGGTTCTTTACCCAAAGGGTGGTTCGGGAGTGGAATGCCCTGCCTGCAGCAGCTGTGGATGCGCCAAGTTTGGTGGCGTTTAAGAGGTTAGTTGATAAGTATATGGAAGACAAGGGAATGGTTTAGTTTGGAGGGGCATTGCTTTTTATATTGGTCGGCGCAACATCGAAGGCCGAAGGGCCTGTTCTGTGCTGTAGTGTTCTATGTTCTATGAAAGGATGATAACTTGTAGCCAAGCCAAAATGACCAAAAACAGATATTCAATTTCCATTGGAAATTATGAAAAATATCTGGAATCGGTTTTGGTTGACAGCACTACTACTATTTCTAAAGGGATAACTCAGAATAATCCCTTTCTGAATTAGGCTGATCAAATTTTGACAGGTTTTAGGACCATGATGCAAAGAAAATAGTCAGACTTGTCATAGAACATAGAACAGTACAGCACAGCACAAGCCTTCAGCCCTCGATGATGTGCTGAGCTATGTCCGAACCCAAGATCAAACTATCCCACTCCCTATCGTTTTGGAGTGCTCCATGTGCCTATCCAATAACCGCTTGAAAGTTCCTAAAGTGTCTGACACCATTATCACAGCAGGCTTCTGAATTGTTATGATGCTGGCACACACCAACCAAAGCAAGCTCTGTGCCAGGCAGACAGAGAAATATTCAGGCTCCTGTAAAACAGTTAGGCCAAAAAATAGACTAGTGCATAAAGACAGGGACGTTGCTGTGGAGTTTTTTTTTAATTCATTCAGGCGATATGGGCATCGCTGGCTAATCCAACATTTATTGCCCATCTCTAATTGCCCCTTGAGAAGGTGGTGGGGTGGTGAACCACTTCCAGAAAGAAAGAAATAATCTACAACATGAATTTGTCTGTTAATTTTGTGATAGTAAGCTTATAATGAAATACTTTGAGCAGATGATAGTTAGCAGTGGCTTGAAAGCAGTCAATGAGAACCTTACTTTCCAATCCAACCCAATACTTTTTCATCGGTGAAAGACCTTTTTATTCATTCCATAAAATCTCAGTGCAAATAGTTTAGCAAAGCAACAATATGATGCAGCTGCAAGCTTACAACAATTGCATCTTACAAACCAGACCAGCATTCAAGCAAATGTTACAGAAAAGAATTTGGCCAAAAGATCATTGACCTGAAACATAAGCTCTTGTTGTCTCTCCATATCTGCTGCCTGACTTGCTGAGTATTTCCAACATTTTCTAGAACTATTTCAAATTCCTAATATTCACAGTATTTTGTTTTTGTATTGATCAATAAATGTGCAAGACCGATGCTGCTGATACTGGTTTGAGTGTACATACTACAAGCAAAAGGCAGTAGATATCTGGGAATTCACCAGCAATTTATTCATGAAAATAAATATGTACAAGTGCTGTAACATTTTCAGCATCTGTTAATGTAGTAAAATTCTTATATTATTCAAAAAAAGTTAGGGACTATATTGTTATGTGCATGTATAAACAAATATCCAGAATTACACCACAATGTACTAAATAAAATCATTTTTGTTTTACAGCAAATGCTGAAATTTGAGAAATACATTTACTGTCAGCTCCTGCATCTGTGTAAAAAAAAAGTGATTATTTTGAATGCGTAGGAGCCACAAGATGTAAAATGGTAGCAGTAGATGTCTGCCTAAAACCCATGCATTATAACAAAATAAATGCTAAATTAGGTTGAGAAAAATAACCCAAATTAGTGCCAGAGAACGAGAAATCAGTGAATGGGTTGGGCAAACATGGAATGGCCACTGCCATAGCCATGAATGCACAGCTCTATCCCTGTCAAATTGCGAGGCTGATGATGTTGTGGAGGTCTTTGAGAAGTGTTAACTAACTGCAGATTGACATTCTGTAGTTTTCCAGTGAAGAGGGATAGGTCAGCTTTGGTGAAAGAGAGAGAGGTTTCATAGCTGGAAAATAAATGGCAATAAAAAGCCAGGCAATATTTTTAAGAAGCCAAGGTCAAACCATCATTACTTTGAATTTCTGAACTTAAGGCAGATGAGCCTATCGATAATTCTTTCACGAATTTGAGAAATGAAACCAGCAAGTGTATTTTCAAAATAAGATGAAAAGTTAGTGAATCTGCTCATATGGGGCACTGCACACCCAAAAGCTCTGACTGAAAAGGACAAGCTCACAATATCACAACCTGTAGATGTAAACTCTACCACAGCAGAAAAAGCTCTGTGTAGATAGATGAAGGAAGGTGCTAAATACCCAGCCTTCAGCTAAGTGAAGAGAAAAGCAAGATTGATGCAGTGTAACAGCAACAAAAGAATGCATATTAGATGGAGGAAAAAATGTACAAGAGCCAAGACAGAGATGTATCCAGAATGCAGAATGATACATTTTTGCTTTTGTTGTATTGACAGTTCTGCAGCATGTGAGGAAATCTGAGAGAAAAATGATTTGATGTGCCTAAGATAGTTATTTCAGATTATTTCAAACTTCCAGGAATCACAAGACAGATATTGTTTGTTGTTGGAATACTCATCATCAAGAGAGAAGAATGAAGAATGAAGCTGCATTTTCTCTGTTAGTTCTAACAAAACAACTGTGAACAGGACACTGCCACAGGAAAATCTCACACAAAGCAATATGGCAAAGCAGTTGCTTAACATCAGTTACTTTAATTACACAATGACAACTGTATTTGGCAATGTAGATGCAGCAGATCAATTTTGGAGAGAGAAGTAATGATACAGTTTCACGGTTAAGACTGCATGGATGGCAAACTGTGGAGAGGCAGAACTGCTATGGGATCATGTATAACTAGTCATGAGCTAAAGGGCAACATTCTTTCTTAAAGGTCACTTACTAGCTTTACTCCTACAAACATCCCACAAAACAGATAAGGTTGCAACTTCATCTTCATTGTGTGCTCAGGGAACAACCACAACCATTCGTACCGGTTCTAAGCATACAATTTGGGACATATTTTATTTCTGATTTATTGAATGCATTAATGCAAAATTGCTGCAAAACAGCTTTCTTATTCAACAATGTGCTGCATTTCACCTGCTCCCATCTATAATTTCAACCTGACTCACCACCTCTCAGCTACTTCGTAAGATGGCTGACTCATTGGTAAACAGCTAGCAACAAAAAAACCGCAAAGTGGGTAGTAGATAAATGTCTCATCTGTTGTAAGCATGCGCAGATCACTCACAGCAGCTGTGTAAACCCCAAGTAAATAGATCTGTTGAAGAGATGAGAAGTTTTAGATCCCATCTGTGTTGTGAAAAGGTCGACTTCCACCACGCCCCCAGACAATGTGAACCACAGAACACCAACGCTTTAAACTTTCATGGTGCAAAATATTGCTGAAAACATATCCTTTCTGGGATTTTTCTAATTATCTTATATTGAAAAAGAATCACCAAGAAGCCAACAGAACAATGAAACTGAAAAATAAACAACTGCCAAGATTTCAAAAAAGGGCAATGTTTTGGTATAAAAGATAGGGAGTGGGCTGGCTTGAATTTGGGTTCAGACATGGCTCGGCACAACATTGAGGACTGAAGAGCCTGTACTGTGCTGTACTGTTCTATGTTCATCCCTCAGGAAAATATAACATGTTTAAAAGAAGTGAACATTCCAGAATGGCGAGCAACATAATGGAGAGAATTGTATCATCCCGCCCACCATGAGAATTGTAGTGGGTAGGGGAACGGACCACACAAAGCCAATTGACCTCGGGCAGGATTCCCCAGTTTTGGGGCGAGCATGGCCAAAGAATCCCAACCAAAATTTGTTTCATGCTCTATTCCACATGAGTACTGAGTACTGTTCATCTTTTGTTTGATTTGCAATTTTAATCCCATTTCCTTGTTCTCCTGACTTGCCACTTGCAGCCAACATAATGAATGCAATGTTGCTCAAAAGCTACAATTTTGGCTCCTTGCAGATAATTGCTAAGGCGTTCCAGGGAATTCCTCAGAATGAGTCTGTAGTTCTATTTTCTTCCCTTTGCACAAAGAAATGAATCAAATCCATTCTTGGTAATTGAATGGCACTAAATCAGCACACATCTCTGAGCTGATCCTGTGCTACTACTCGGCACTACCGTATCAGCATACATTTATTATTTCTAACCTTAGTTTTAAAAACAACTGTGACATCAACAAAAAAGATTGAAAACCATCTGTGCTCTAGAGACAGCAAACAACCACAGCAACTTGATCTGCCACTAAAAATGCAACAATGGCAATACCAACCTTTCAAATAAAAGAAAGCAAAACACAGCTGTAGTTAGTTGTAAAAAGCATACACACAATACAGCTTCTGAAAACTCAAAGCACTGGAAAAGCACAGTATCACAGCTGACTGACGCAACTTTTAGTTTCCTGATTTCAGGAACTTGTCCTCACTATATTGTCACAGAAAAGCAAAACTGTACATGATGCACACCAGTGTTATTACTTGCTTTCTGGGCAATAAGTACAATAACTTGAGAAATTATGTTCTTTCATAACTTCATGCAAATTGATGGGGTGAAGTTCTGCTCTTTGCACCTCCCCCTCCCCACCTTCATATTCCACTCTATGTCAGAAATATCATTGTAGAAGTGTAAAAAGAACCTGTGCAGAACTCCCACCATATAATTTCTCAACTTATCTCCGGTGGAGTGACTTTTGCACCTGATATTATAAACAACAAATCCAGTTTCAAGCAGTAATTTTCTGGCTCATTGTGGTTTGCATTAAAACAAAAGGGCACTTTTAACTCCAAGTGAACACTTTGAATGCCATCTGCACTATCAGTGCAGTTTACAATACACACATTGAGTAGCAAAGGAATTTGGATGTCCATATACACAAATCAGTAAAAGCTAATATCGTACAGAAAGTAGCCAAAAATGCTAATAGATTGTTGGCCTTTGTCTCAAGGAGATTGGAATACAAAGGGAAGTGATGCTTTACTTAAATGGAGGCTTGGTCAGACTCCATTGAGAGTACTGTGTTCAGTTTTGGGCACTGCACTTCAGGAAGGATATCTTGACCTTGGAGGGAGTACAGTCACTTAGCCAAATCATATAAGCAATAATAAAAATGGCAATATACTGGATTTGTTTTTCCTCAAATTTCAAAGACTGAGAGCCATGTTGCAACTAGGAATGTTGTGAAGCAGACTATCAGCATCCATCAGATCCGGCATCTATCAGATACCGGCTGGGATAAGCTTTACGAGGGCAGGTCGACGAGGTACATGTGGGAGTCTTTCAAGGGAAAACTAAACTCTCTGCAGGAAAGATACGTGCCGGCAAGGAGGAAGGATGGGAAAGGTAGGATTGGAGAACCGTGGCTTACTAGGGATATTGAGGACTTGATCAGGAAGAAGCGAGAGGCTTACATTAGATCTAGGCAACTGGGGACTGAGACAGCGCTGGAAGCTTATAGAGAGTGTAGACGGGATCTTAAAAGGGGTGTTAGAAAGGCAAAAAGGGGCCACGAAGTGGCTCTGGCAGGTAGGATTAAGGAAAATCCTAAGGCATTTTACACCTATGTAAGGAGCAAAAGGATGGTTAGAGGCAAGATTGGACCTCTCAGGGACAGAGGAGGGGATCTATGCTTAGAGCCTGAGGGAATGGGGGAGATCCTGAATGAATACTTTGCGTCGGTATTCACGCAGGAGACTGGCCAGATGTCTGTTGCTGATGTTGACAAAGTTGAGGATCGGTTGAGGGAAATAAAGATTACGAGGAAAGAGGTGTTGGGGCTGTTAGGCAGCTTAAAGACATATAAAGCTCCGGGGCCTGATGGCATTTACCCCAGGCTGCTAAGGGAGTTGAGGGAAGACCTAGCTGGGCCTCTGACGCAAATCTTTGTCTCTTCCTTGGACACAGGTGAGGTCCCAGAGGACTGGAGGATAGCAAACGTAGTACCGTTGTTTAAAAAAGGTCAGAGGGATCACCCAGGGAACTATAGGCCGGTGAGCTTGACTTCAGTTATAGGTAAGCTAATGGAGAGGATCCTTAGGGACAGGATGTATGAGCATCTGGAGCGCTGCGATCTGATCAGGGATACGCAGCATGGCTTCGTCAAGGGGAAGTCTTGTCTTACAAATCTAGTGGAATTTTTTGAAGAAGTGACAAAAACAGTTGATGAAGGACAGGCTGTTGATGTCGTCTACATGGATTTCAGTAAGGCGTTTGACAAGGTTCCTCATGGTAGACTGATAGAGAAGGTGAAGGTGCATGGGATACAGGGCTGGGTATGTAGATGGGTCGAGAACTGGCTCGGGAGGAGGAGACAGAGGGTAGTAGTGGAAGGCTCTTTTTCCGACTGGAAGCCTGTCACTAGTGGAGTGCCACAAGGCTCAGTACTAGGTCCTCTTCTATTTGTGGTCTACATAAACGACTTGGAAGTTGGGGTAGGTGGTGAGATCAGCAAATTTGCTGATGACACCAAGATGCTTGGATTGGCGGGTACAGAAGAGCAGTGTCAGGCAATACAACAGGACATAGACAGGTTGGTAGACTGGGCAGATAGATGGCAAATGGAATTTAATCCGGATAAATGCGAGGTGATGCATTTTGGCCGGAAAAACGTAGAAGAGAGTTATAGGATAAAAGGTAAAACTATTCGGAGTATAGAGACGCAGAGAGACTTGGGGGTGCAGGTTCACAAGTCTCTGAAGGTGTCTTCACAGGTGGAGAAGGTGATAAAGAAAGCGTATAGTATGTTAGCTTTCATAGAAAAGGGTATAGAATACAAGAGTAGGAGTTTGATGTTGCAATTGTATAGAATGTTGGTTAGGCCTCACTTGGAATACTGCGTCCAGTTCTGGTCACCGTACTATCGGAAGGATGTGGAGTCCTTGGAGAGAGTGCAGAGGAGGTTTACCAGGATGCTGCCTGGTATGGAAGGACTGTCTTATGAGGAACGATTAAATAGACTGGGGTTGTTTTCCCTTGAAAGACGTCGGCTTAGAGGGGATCTCATAGAGGTGTATAAGATTATAAGGGGTATAGATAGAGTAAATGGAGGTAAACTTTTTCCACCTTCAGAAATGGATAGGACGAGGGGTCATGGCCATAGGGTGAGGGGGGCTATGTATAAGACGAATATTAGAGGGCAGTTTTTCACACAAAGGGTAGTGGGGGTGTGGAATGCACTGCCGAGTAAGGTGGTGGGAGCAGGCACGCTCGGGCTGTTTAAGGGTCTCTTGGACAGCCACATGAGCGGTATGCAGATAGAGGGATATAGTAGGACTGTTTAACTATGGCTTTTTTTTCCCACAGGTAATTCGGTCCATACTTGACCAACAAGGAGCATGCATTCGGCAGGTGGTGCGAGGACAGCTCTTGGATGTTGATTCATGGGTTGCCTGGTGCTTCATGTTGTAAATGAGTGCTTTATCTGGACCATCTGAAGGGCACCATGACAGCTCAGTGACTATCCCTGTAGCTGTGCAGACACTTGGAATTGGGCCGGTGTCTGCGAGAGTTTGCGCGTTCTCCCCGTGGTTGCGTGGGTTTTCTCCGGGCGCTCCAGTTTCCTCCCACATCCCAAAAAATTCACTCTTAGGCTGATTGGGAAACAAATTGTCCCTACATTGAGACTCTTCCATATTAGGAATAACCTAAAATTAGAATAGGATAATGGAATTGTTACTATATAGTTATGATGGCGGCGCGGGCTCGTTGGGCCGAAGGGCCTGTTTCCCGTGCTGTGTTGCTCTAATCTCTAATCTAATCTAATCCAGAAGCAATAGTTCTACTGCCAGTACTGCAAGGGAAGGGAATCCTCTCATACTTATCGTAACGCATCTCTTGATTCATCATGCTCTGCTGGGTCATCTGCAAACTGGTCATCACAATGAAAAAGCTGTGGCTAATCCACTGAAGCACAATGCCATATTTGGAAAAGGGAGCTGTTAGAAACCATACGGTAAGGTAGCCATGAAGGTCTTCCTTTCATTTTTGAGCACCCTTTGCAAGACACAACAGAAGAAACAGCAGAAAGGATAACAACATCATAAGATCTCCAAGACTTTTCCTTTCCAAGTCCACCAACGTGGAAAACTGATTTGCTAGTAACAAGTCAAGTTACTAACTTTATGACCGCTGAAAGTCCACCTCTTTGGGAGAATCTTGCAGTCTCTCCGATATTTGACTTAGGTTGCTGAATTCAATCAGCTACACATTCAGAGGTTAAAAACCTCTTCTTCACCAAGCCTGTACCATGTGTTTTCTAAGACAATCCAATCACATGAATCAGTAACTATTCTTTTGTTTATGACTTGTAAAAGTGTACATGGGGTCAAACTCCTGGAAAACTCTCCCTAACAACACTGTGGGTGTACCTATATCACATGACTGCAGTAGTTCAAAAAGGTAGCTCACCATCATCTTCTCAATGGCATTTAGAGATGGATGGAAATGCTGCTCTAGCCAGGCCATATCCTATGAATGAATAAAAAACTATTCTCTTTAACTGTATTTTCCTTACTGTGTCTTGTAAGTATAAGTGTTTGTGTGTGAATATGTATGGATGTATGATTAAGTAACATAGCATTAGATTTTCGGGATCAAGTTGAATAAATAATCCTTTTTATTTAAACCCACAAAGATCTTGCTGCTGGTTATTCAAATTGTCCATTTGGTCAAGGATTAAAAACACGTATTCCTCTTCCTTTATAAAACAAATGCTGATTATGGACAGAAAGGGAAGGAACATGGGTTTCAATTCTCCCTCATCTCTGTCTGTAAAGGTTTGGGTGAATATTGTACTTATCAAACAGGAAATTGCAACTTCTAGGGAAATGAACTTAAAAAGAAGTGACATTTGTAAAATACTTTTCATGTCCTTAGTTTGTCCTAAAGCACATGCAGGAAACTGCTTTTAAAATATTGTTATTGTTGTTTTGTAGGCAAACAGCAAAAATCTCACACACATAGCACAGCTCTTACAGATACTGCACCTTCTAACAATAATCCACATATACTTCACTTACGGTCTGCCTCCTAGACCCCGTCAATGCTCCCCGTGTTGCTGTCTTGACAATCTGTTTCTTTGACGCCCTGCACTGCTCCTCAACACACAAACAGACATTTCTTTCCCACTTCTGTCCTCTCACTGACTCACTCAGCAGCTCCTTTCTCCAAATCCTTTCCACCCTACTCTTTCCAAGGATCTGACACTGGGTAGATGAGCCTAATTTGAAGTCATCCAGAATATGTCACTTCTAACCTCTCAATAATTCTTCCATGCTGCACTGAAATGTCAGTCTAGATTATGTGCTCTAGTCATGGAGTATAATTTGAACTCAAAGGCGAGAATGCTATCAACTGAACAAACATGACGCTTTGTCACCTACTGTCAGCATCACACATAGCAAAGTTAGATGTCGCACAGACAACTACTGTGAAAAACTCTCATACTAGCCATCTTCATGCCTATTTGAATATGATTACCAATTCTGTAAATTAGTGTTACTCAGTTTTAGTTTTGTCACTATGGAATTGCATTTCCAGAGGTCCGAAATGGCTAGTACTTAATTTGCAAAGAGCTTTAAAGTCAGCAAAGTGTGAAAACATATATCCTATCAGTTGAGAATGAACTTAGACATAGAAATAAAGAAGTCATTTCTCCAATCTACTGAAAACTGCATTTTAGGCTCTCAATTATTCCTCATACAAGTCAAGTTACTTCTGGTAAATTAATAGGCTTGAAACCCCAAAAGAGTATTGTACATTGTTTTCAGTAGTTTTAGTGAAAGCTTTATTTATTTACACAACAACTTCTGGATTGTTCCAGAATATGCCCTTAACAAATATAATATCATTACAAAAATACTTCTCCATCTCTTTTCTCTAAGACTCAATAAAACTTGCACATAATGTCATAAAAAGGGTTTTGATAGAAAGAAACAGATTTCAAATAATAAAAATCTGAAAAACTGAAAATGCTGGAAATAGATGATCCATACTGCATTGTTGACTGTTAACCTGTTCTCCTTTCCCTGAAACTCTGTGTTGTGTGATGTCTTACAAAGCAGATTTGCTAATTTATTTTGCTAATGCTCCAGCTTTCAGTTCCAATGATAGTTCTTTATACAAAATGTTAATCCACTTATTCTCTTTCAGGTGCTGAAACCTTATGTATATCAACATGTTGTGCTTCAGTGAAGATTACTGATGTTTTGGAGAAAGGAAAAAAAATAAGAATTTATTCATTTCCAAAGTGCTTTACAGCCGAAAGGGAAGTATTTTTTGAGGATAGTCACTGCTGTAACCATAGGAGCCATGGCAGTCAATTTGCTTATAGCAAACTTTCAAAAATAGCAATGTAATCACGATCAATTTTTTTTTGTGTTGTTAAGGGATGAATATTGATCAGAACCTAGAATAAATCACTTGTTCTTTTTCAAAATGGGATCTTTCATGTCCACCTGAGACAGCAGACTGACCTCGTTTTACATTTCAGCAGAGGATGACACAGCCAATGCTTGTCAAAGTGATCATGGCTCTCAGTTTCTATGCTAGTTGATTCTTCCAGACAGTATGAAGCAACATTGCAACACAGTACAATTTACTGTCCATGACTGCATCATGGTGATCAAAGAGTCTCTGTATGTCAGCTGAGGTGACTTCATTATCCTCCTTCTAAGCAGGAGAAGTGCACATGTAGCTTTCCAGAATAGAGGGTTTTTCCATAGCGCAGGGAGTTTTTTCTGGTGTCGCTTCTCAATAGAGAGATGTACTATATGCGCAAGAGATGCAATGGTGTGAAACCAAAGCCTCACAATCTTATTGAATGCCCACTATCCTGGCATCAGACACAATGCTTTCGTTCTGCACCAGCCTCTTTATCCAGCCAACCCAAACCACTGAAACTAACCAGAAGGTTATCGAGAGAAAAGAGCTATCCACTATGCACATCTGAGTGACTATTTTTTACCATCTAACTATAGGTGCCCAATGGTATAATGAGGGCCACACCATTTCTAGGAATATTGTAAAGCTGACTATTGGCATCCTGAAGAAATGATTCTACTGTCAAGATTGTGAGGGAAGGAAGTCCTCTTATATTTGCTGTACAGGTCTCCTCATTCGCCAGACTATTGTGACTGCCACAATATGGTCATCATAAGAGTCCTCTGCAGAAGGAAAAGAGGAGGAAGGGAGGAAGTAGTCAGTACATCCATATACTGGACATACTGTCCATGACCATCTTATCAGGCCCTAGTTCCTTTAAATAAATTCTCAGAAGTCCATTACTCGACTCTTCCCCATGTTACTGTTCCTCTGTTATTGATAATCATAGCTCATCGCCACAATTCAAAAATAAAACATTCCACAAAATAACTACCCCAACTTCTTCCAAATACACTTCTAATCACTAATGTTCTTTAGGGCGATGGAATCTGCCATCATTGCATGGCTAGGCCTACAAGTCACTCCAGATACATAACAATGTGATTGACTCTTAACTGTCCTCTAAAAAGGCTTAGCAAGCCATTCAATTTAAGTGCAATTAGGGACGGGTGACAAATGCTACTTTGCCACGATGCTCACATCCCATGAAAGAATAGATTAATCCAATGTTAGGGACCAGATCAGAAACTCCAAGGTGTATTATGAAGTTAGCCTAGACCCCAACTTTATTTGATTTTTTTTGACATTAGTGCAAGCATAAGGTATTTTGCTCCTGGTGTCATTCTATTATCCCACTAGGAAGCTATTAGGAAAACAAATTTTATTTAATAACACAGTGAGAATATAATAAAAAGAATTTACATAACTTCTACCAATTGAAATATTTAAACAGGATAAGATATAATTCTTAACAGCCAGCTATCACTATGGTTTCCTATTTAAACAGTATCTCCACAGACATACAGCCTTCTTCAGAATCAGTTAGACAAAAAACAAAGATGCTCACATGGATGCTACGTTTCTAGATTTTTAACCCCTCTGGAAGAGATGCATAAAGACACCTGTCTTCTGACTCCTGTGCAGCAGCCTCCAGAGAAAGATCTATCTTCAAGCAACTGAACTTCAAGAAAGAGATGTATTTTCTTGCAGATCTCAAGTCTCCAAATCCAGAGAAAGAGACAGACAGAGAGCTATTTATTTTCTCTACAGATTTCAAGTAGCAACTAAGCTTGTTTCTCTGTGAGCCTAGTTCTGTCCAGTCATAAGACTTTTCCTGTCAATCAACCTCATCAAGCCGCACTCTGAAAAAAACCCATGGAAAAACACTAAAACATTAGTTCAGATTGAAACAAACATTCCAACAATTAAGATCAATTGTACTTCTGCAGCATCCACATATAGGCTGCTGTTTGTATATAAAACAGCACAGACGTATACTGACTGCTAAAAACACAAGTAACATGACCTAAATACATTTCACCTAATCCATCTAATTTGTACATCTTTACATTGTGGAGGAAAACAGAGCAGCCAGAGGAAACCCACACGGACAAGCGAAGAATGTACAAACTCCATACAGTAAGTGACCCAAGCCGGGAATCGAACATAGGTGCTAATCACTGTGCCATTATGCCATCCCACATCCCCGTATGTGCATGGGTTTCCTCTGGGTGCTGCGGTTTCCCCTCACAGTCCAAAGATATGTGAATTAGATGGATTGGCCATGATAAACTGTCCATTTGTGTTGGGACATTAGCAGGATAAATATAGGAGGTTACAGGGATCGGGTGGAATTGTTGTTGGTGCAGACTTGATGGGCTGAATGGCTTCCTTCTGCATTGTAGGGATTCTATGATACATTTCTTAAAGCCACAGTGTTGTCATACCATACAATGCTCAACCACTCACCTACATGTATTCTCTTTGTGCTTGTTTTGTGGATACCTTTGGCTGATCTGTGATCCTAAGCAGTGCTACTCCAATGGCCACAGCAAAGCTACCACTAGTGAGGATACTGCTAGTGACCTAGCTGTATATCCTCGAGTGGGTCTGGGCTAAGGACCAGGATTTGGCCTGTACAATTTCAGCATGAGAGGCAATAGTTTGAGCTGGTTAACTAAAAAGTGCAGAAGTACTGGTGAAGGGGCAATGATGGAAGCATGAATAATATCATCCTGAGAAAGGACAGCAAGCACCTTTTGAACACTGGTGCCTATAGCCATGATGGCACCAATCTGAGTCTGCATAGCAATAAGCTGGACTTATATGGTGACCAGCAGAAATCACATGACCTAAGTCTTAGCTTCAACTGCAGCACAGTAAGCGGTCTCAGAACACCAGATAAATGTCCAACAGATTTATTTGGTAACAAAAGCCATAAGCTTTCAGGCCTCTGATCCTTCATCAGACTCACCTGTGTCCTTTTGTGTCCCTGTGGGATCCCCAAAACAGATTCATATCTAGGTGAACCTGTTGTAAACCCCACTGATGTCATGTCAGCGATGTTTGAAAACACGGCATGGGGGGGTGGGGGTGGGATGGAATGATGTGGTGATTGGGGTCTTTAATTATATTGAAATGTATGTAAAGGTATTGTAAACAAGTTCATGCTCATTATGGACGTGAACCCGGTTACATTACCGAAAATCAGAGATCATGATCTCTCTGTTTTTTTTTGTTTTTATTCCAATTCAATCAAGTCAAATTCAGAGTCAACAAATTGAAACATTCCCAATCCAAGCTGACAAGACAGGGCTCCTACTTCCTGTCCTGGGCTTGATCTCCATGAACCAAGCTGATTGGAGAGGGCATAGCTCCTCCTCCAAGGCTTGTTCTTACTTGCATTTTAGTCAAAAGGCCGAGATGCCGCATTTAAAACTTGCTTTAAATGAAGCTAAAATGTAACCTAATGACTTCAACTAAGCACAGCATGTCGATACTATACTTGATTTTAGCCAAAAGGCCGGGGGTGAGATTCATGATTTCCAGATTTCGCTGGATTTTGAGGCCCCATGAATAGAAAATGCAGGCTCAAGATTACTCTCATAGGATCCTGAGGGGAATGACAGAGTAGATGCTGAATGGATGTGGGACACACTAGAACTAGGGTACACAATTTAAAAATAATGGGTCTCCCAATATGAACAAAATTAAGAGAAATCTTTATTTCAGAGGTTTGTTAGTCTGTGGAATTCTCTCCCCCAGAAATGTAGTGGACACTGCATCACTGACTATTTTTAAGACTGAGTTAAACGGAGTTTTTATTCGCAAGGAGGTCAAAGAGTGAGGAAATAGACAAGAAAGTAGAGTTGAGGCCATAATCAGATCAGCCACGATCTCATCAAACGTCAGATCAGGCTTGAGAGACCAAAATGGCCTATTCCTGCCTCTTGAACCTAATTTGTATGTCTGTGTGTTTCAGTACCTCTGGTTGCAGATGCAAATTGCAGTATGAGCTAAATGTCCCAGTGAAAATAGAGAAGTTCGGAAATAAATCACAGTGATATTTCATATTAAGTGATATTAATAAAATAAACTAGAAATTACTAGAGAGAATGGATGTAAGCAGACTAAGAATAACTACAAGAAAAGATCCATGAAAAAGTCTAAGACAAAATACAGTTGAAACTATAAAAAAGCAATGGAGACAATAACTTGAGAAATTGAGGTAATAGGTCAGAAAAAAATATTAACATAGACCAGAGAATGAAAAGATCTACAAACAGAACAAGTATTTCTGTTTAATAATAAATTATTCAATAAAAATAATTCAATTTCAGAAATAGATGTGTATTGGAAAAGATATAGAAAAACACTAAAAAGTTACAGAACATTAAAACAAAAAAATGTTGCACTTATGACATCAGACAGGTATAACCAAGTAAGAAGAATTGTGATGATGCCAAACAAAATAGATCAGAATGAGAGGACTAGTGCATATTGCTGATGCTGTTATGTAACCAGAGCAGGCACAATAACGTCTGTATTACGAATGCAAATTCAGTACCAGTACCAGTAAATATAATAGTTGCACCAGTAATGGTCTGCCTAAACATCAAACAGTGTTGTGAAACAGATGCAAACAGACACCCAGTACTTGTAATTGTAGGTCGAATCAATAGACAACTACTCAATCTACCTTTGCTTGGAGGCAGTCTTGGGTAAAACGTAGTATCCACTGAAGTCTCTCTTTTCAAGCTTACGTAGAAGCAAATTTCCAATTGGTATCTTAAGTTTATCATGTGGGTCAGGCCCACAGAGCAAGCACAGAATGATAAATGAAACCAGAGAAATGATAGATGTCACCACTTTTTTCATTACATACTTACTTTACAAGATGCTGCATCTTTTACATTGATTTTACTGACTTTTTAAAAATGTTTTCTATAAAGGAAATGCGAGTTTATACATACTGTAATTATGCTGCATAGCTATACTGATTAAATTGCATGAAGATGCATTGAAACTAATTATGTCAAGGCTAGTGATACTGTATTCATGCTACAGTCCAAAGTATCACAGAAGTTTCGGTCTCACACAGTGATGTGATTTGTACGAAAGTAATTTTTTTTAATATATGTATTTCTCGTTCAAAATAGCAGAAGTGGTCTTCCTTCTCAAAGCTGATACTTGCATCATTATAATCTAAGATGATATTCCCATATTTATCCGTTGTAGAGCGTAACAGCACCATCTCATGCCAATCTGAATTTACGTGCTACTGTAAACATGTTTTAGTCTTAAGGGATAGTAGTTTGCAACTACAACAATTATATTACACATAAGAAGAAAAATTATTAAAAATTTTGGAAATTGAGGTAGTATTGATATGACCATCTGCAACTTATACAACTTTCTGTCCAAGGTGCACCATTCCTTTGTCAGCTTTGCAAAATGACCTTCTATATTTATCACAGTATTAAAAAGTGTTGAATGTCACAAACATCCTATATTATAAATATGAATTAAACCCACCACAGAATGTTAAGTCCTGTTTGTTCTTTTGTCGACACCCTTTTGACTTCATGATCCATGTTAACGACCGCCAATCAACCACGATACAAAATCTCATTCCTTCAGCTTTTGATTGTACATTAACTGTCTAATTTAAAATCAACATTAACACATTTCCTTTTTGTCTCTTGCCTCTCCTGATTGAATCATCCTTCTAACTCTTTATTTCCCTTTCCAGACTAACTTTTCAATGAATTAACTGAATTAATGAATAAGATATCCTAAAAGTGATGAAACCCTTTTGGCCATGTGGTTTGAGCTGAAAAGTTACGGGGTTCTCTGCTAGAGGACAAAATGGAGCACAGCAGAAAGAGGCGTTGACGTATGTGCAGTTGGATGACAAATGTCACAGAGTGATTTTAGATGAGCCACAGTGGATTTGTGAGGATGGCCCAAGACAAGTGGGTATGACATACCATGACAGCAGATATCCTGGTACAAGCAGCTACAATCAGACAGACAGGGAGGTCAAATTAAGTTTCTATTCAATGGTGAACCCCCATCCCCCGAATGTTGATGGTGAGGAATTCAATAATGCTAATGCAATATAAAAATATCAATATGAATAATAACAAATTGCATTTATATAGAAGCTTAAATGTAAAAAAAAGTCTCAAGGCATTTCACACCAAGCCATACATGGAGATATCAGAACAGATGCTAAAAGCTTGGTCAAAATAGTAAGTTTTTGCAGCATCTTCAAGGAGAGAATACAGAAAGAGAAATGAAGGGGTAATGTCAGAGCTTCAGGCCTTGGCAGCTGATGACATAACTACAATGGTGGATCAGTTAAAATTGTGATGCTCAACAGACCAGAATCTGATGAGTATAGACTGTGGGCTGGAGAAGATTACAGGGGCAAGGAATTTGAAATCAAGGATAAGTATCTTAACATTGAGGCATTGCTTGATCTGCAGTCAATGAATATCAGTTAAAGCAGTGGTGATAGGTAAATCAGACTTGGGACAGGCAGCAGAGTTTCAGATCAACATATTTATGGAGCATAGAATGTAAGAGACTGGCAAACAATGCACTGGAATTGACATATCAAGAGATAACATGCTTTTTATTTTGGTCGGCACAACATCGAAGGCCGAAGGGCCTGTTCTGTGCTGTAATGTTCTATGTTCTATGTTAACATGAATGAAGGTTTCACAGGAGTATAGCATGAATGTAGTTGAGAAATGGAAATAGATAGCCTAAGTATCAAGGGAGGGTGAAGGGGTGGACTGGATTCTTTCTTGTTGAAGATGATCATTGCATAGTATTTTATGTTCCTTACCAATAATCACCCCAAGCTTGAATGTTTACCAAGTCCTGCTGCTTGTGGGCATGGAATGTTTCATGGATAGAGTTGGACACTGTGATTACCAATGAACATCCTCACTTCTGGATGAAAGGTCATTGATGAAGCAACTGGAGATAGTTGGGCCTAGGCATTGCCCTCAAGAACTGCTGCACCAATGTCCTGAGCTGAGATGATTCACCTTCAATAATCACAGCCACCTTTCTTTGTGCTAGGTATGACTCTAGTCAGTGGAGGGTTTTTCACTTTATTTCCATTGAGTTCAATGTTACTGAAGCTCCTTGGTACTACACTGGATTAAATTCTGCCTTGATTCACGTCAATCATTCTCACATCACCTCTGGAAGTCAAGTCTTTCTACATGTTTGCATGAAACTGTAATGAGGTCCTGAACCAAGAAGTCTTGGTGAAACCCAACATTAGCATCAGTGAGTAGGTCATTAATGAGTAAGTCCCACTTGTTAATATTGTCAATGGCACCTTCAATTATTTTTGTTGATGGTTAAGACTGGATCGATGGAATGCTAAGTGGCTGGATTGGATTTGTTTTATCTTCTGTGAAAAGAACATACCTGAAAAATGTTCCACATTGTTGGATAGATGACTGTTTTAGCTATACTGTAACAACTTGGCTGCAGTAGAAATCTTCAACACCACAACTGTTCCTTGATACACTGTAACCTCTCTGATCTATTGGTTGAAGACCAGTTGTCTGGAATTATTTTGAGCAGACCTAAGCATTCCCTCTATATCATTGGGAGAGCAGAAACATGGGAAGGATAGTGTTCAGTTAAGCAAAACAATTGTTATTGCTGTTTTATAATGTTTTATCTTTTTTTTAAGCTTCAGGTAAATAATTACATCTATGAAGCTTTCTAGTGGACACATTCATGGTTTAGCATTTTAACATCATTCTGTAATTCAGAAAATTCCAAATCCAGAAATGACTTGGTCTCAAGCATTCTGGAATAGAGTTACTGTATATCATATCAAATTAGCTGAAGAGTCAGGAGGCTTCAATGGTGGCAGTTCTGACTGAAAATGGTTGGAAATGATGTAGGTTTGTCTTTTACATTCACATGCTGGGCTCTGACATTGAGGTTGGGGGTGTTCACGGAGCCTCTTCTTGCTTCTGCTGCGTTTAAATGCCAATCACCATTCATGACTGGACGTGACAAGAGCTTTGATTTGATCCGTTGGTTGTGGAATTCCTTATCTTTGTCTCATAGCTTGCTGCTTTCACTGCTTAGCATGCATGTTGTCTTATGGTTTAGCTCCACCAAATTGGCATCTCAATTTTAGGTATGTCCAATGCGGCTCCTGGCATGCTCTTCTATACTGTTCATTGAACCAAGTTTGATCCTCTGGCTCAATGATACTGTGAGGAATATGCTAGGACCTGAAAATATTGATTTTGGTGTGACACAATTTTGCTGCTGTAAATGTTTTGTTTTGACTCTTAGATCTGTTCTGAATCTATTTGGCCTTGTGAATGTTCCACACAACATGGTGTAGGGTACATTCAAGTATGGAGATGGAATTTTGTGTACTGTCATTGACAAATGTGTCTACAATAGGTAGATGTCAGGTTGAGCTTACCAATCTATCTCCTACAGAACCCAGCCAAATCACTCAGTAATTCTGCTATCGAACCATTCCAGTGATGAACTTAATCTCCATTCTGTGCACTTGCTATATTTAGTATCTCTTCAAAGTAGTGTTCAACATAGAGGACTATTGATGCATTCGTTACAGTCAGCAGTTATTGGCAGATTTCCTTGCCCATGGTTGACTGGATGCCAGGATACTGAAACAGATTCAAAATCAATATTGAGAGAGACCTCCTTGAAATTTTATATAATTGTATTGCCACATCTGTCCTATTGTTAGGACAGGGGATACCAGGAATGATAATTGAGGAATCTAAGATGTTGAATTAAAGGTATGATTCTCTGAGTATGACGGTATTTTCCTGTTACTTGCTTGAAGCCAAAATCCCAGAAGTTAGTGAGGAGGACTTTGAAGGATTCATTTGGTGTATCTTTGTTATGCCCAAATTACATCCCTAGGTTGATTCGGGTGGTTGATTTGATTTTATTCTCATTATACTTTGTTTGGTACAATTGAGTAGCTTCCTTGGTCACTTTAGAAAGCATTTCAAAATCAGCCACATTATCATTGGGTTTGGAATTACTTCAGGCTGGGCAAGAACAGTTAATTTCCTTTCTTAAAAGTCATTAATGAATCAGATGCTTTTTTCTGTGACAATCTGGTACTTGTTATTCTAACTTACATATTGTGGTTCTGACTCAGGGCAGTTTATTAACAATTCTTCAGTTGGATCAGTTGAAGGGGTACACAGAAATATGCACTTTTCACATCAGTCCCAGATGTGCTGCAGATGGTCCTGGGCCATTTAGATTTACAACTTGCAGCAAACCAGTTGCATGGAATCTAATTAAACTAATAAATTTGATGAATGGCAAGTATCATTCCTTTACTGCTATTGTAAATTCTGGTCCATCGCTGATCTGATGACCTCTTATTCTGCAACTATCTGGAATTTTGGAAAAGGGTGATTGGACTGCTGGTGGCCTCTACCTTTGGTAAAATTGTCCCATTTTAAAAAATGAACAAATTGCACAGAAGAAATTTGAATGCTGAGTGTACAAATAAAGTCAAAATATTGCAAATGCTAGAGATCTAAAATAGAAGCAAAAAGCTGAAAAAAATTCAGCCGGTCTGGCATCATCTGTGGACATCATGTGGAGATGCCGGCGTTGGACTGGGGTAAACACAGTAAGAAGTCACACCACACATGTTAGCCATCACCATCCAAGGAAAAAGACCCTCAGTGTCCACTCTATATAATCCTCTGATCATCTTGTATGCCTCAATTATGTCATCTCTTAACCTTCTTCTCTCTAACGAAAACAACCTCAAGTCCCTCAGTCTTTTCTCATAAGACCCTCCCACTTCTCACCATACCAGGCAACATCCTGATAAACCTCCACTGCACCCTTTCCTATGCTTCCACATCTTTCTTATAATGTGGTGACCAGAACCGTAAGCAACATTATAAATCAGACAAGATTTACAGTATAAGGGTGTTGCGGGGGGGGGGGAATGTAAATGGTGATGATAAAGGCTCAGAAGGGTGCTAAGATAGCAAATGCTACTAGCTTTCGCAGTGCTGCTCCTTCGTCAGGTGACAGAAAGAGAGTCAATGTTTTGAGTCCAATATGACTTCTTTGGAACTGATACTGTTTCTCTCCCCACAGATGCTGCCATACCTAAGTTTTCCACAATTTTCTAGCTATTTTAAAAGCTTGCATTTAGTAGTTTATGTAACAAACTGTAACAAAAACAGAAAATGCTGGAGAAACTCAGCAGGTCTGACAGCATTCTGTGGAGAGAGAACAAAGATAACGTTGAGAGTTAGGATGACTCTTCATCACAGCTGAAGACAAAGGAAATCATAGAACATAGAACATTACAGTGCAGTTCGGCCCTCGATGTTGCACCGACCAGTGGAAGCAATCTAATGACCCTCTAACCTAAACTATTCTCATATTATCCATATGCCTGTCCAATGATCATTTGAATGCCCTTATAGTTGGCGAGTCCACAACTACTGCAGGCAGGGCATTCCATGCCCGTACTACCCTCTGAGAAAAGAGCCACCTCTGACATCCGTCCTATAATTATCACCCCTCAATTTAAAGCTATGTCCTCTCGTGTTAGCCATCACCATCCAAGGAAAAAGACCCTCAGTGTCCACTCTATATAATCCTCTGATCATCTTGTATGCCTCAATTATGTCACCTCTTAACCTTCTTCTCTCTAACGAAAACAACCTCAAGTCCCTCAGTCTTTTCTCATAAGACCTTCCCACCATATCAGGCATCATCCTGGTAAACCTCCACTGCACCCTTTCCTATGCTTCCACATCTTTCTTATAATAGTGACCAGAACCGTAAGCAACATTATAAATCAGACAAGATTTATAGTGTAAGGATGCTGGGGGGGGGGGATGTAAATGGTGATGATAAAGGCTCAGAAAGGTGCTAAGAGTATCCATTAACATATTGGAACGTGTAAATGGCAGAAGAGGTACAGACTATTAAAGGACAGCATGAGCAATGTGGCAGTTGGGGGTGGGGGACAGTTAGGAATACAAGATGGAGAGTGAAATTTCAGAAGTGGAAAAATAAAAAAAACTAATAAAATGAATAAGGTGAAAAGAAGAAATGAAACAAAATAAATGGAAATTGGGTGAGGGTGGAGGAGAGAGCTTATGATTTGAAATTGGTGAACTCCATGTTTAGTCCAGGAGTTGTAGAGTGCCCAGTCAGAAAATGTGATGTTTTTCCTCCAGATTTTGTTGGTTTTTACTTGAACATTGCAAGAGGACAAAAGCAGACATGTGGACAGGAGAGCAGGTCCAGATGAGAGCATGAAGTGGCCTGACCAATCCCCATCCACCACTACTCTCCTTTGTCTGGCTGAACTTGTTCTCTCATTCAACAATTTCTCCTTTAACTCATCTTACTTCCTCCAAATAAAAAGTGTAGTTATGGGTACCCGCATGGGTTCCTGTTGTGCCTATCTTTTTATGGGGTGTGTGCAGCATTCCCTGTTTCAGTCCTACTTCAGCCCCTTCCAACAACTCTTTCATCAGTGCATCAACATCAGTTTTGATGCTGCTCCGTCCTCTTGTCTGGATCTGGAAAAATTTATCAATTTCGCTTCCAATTACAATCCCTCTATCACCTTCATATGGTCCATTTCTGACACTTCTCTTCTCTTTCTTGATCTCTCTCTCTCTGTCCATTTCTGCTGACAGATTGCCCACTGTAATCTATTACAATCCTATCAACTTCCATGGCTCCCTTAACTATAGCTCTTCATGCCCCACATCTTGTAAGGACTTTATCCCATTACCTCAGTTCCTTTGCTTTATGGAACATGGTGGCACAGTGGTTAGCATTGCTGCCTCACAGTGTCAGGGGTTCAGGTTTGATTCCCGGCTTGGATCATTGTTTGTGCAGAATCTACACATTCTCTCTGTGTCTGCGTGGGTTGCCTTCGAGTGCTCCGGTTTCCTTCCACAGTCTGAAAGACTTGCTGATTAGGTGCACTGACCATGCTAAATTCTCCCTCAGTGTACCTGAACAGGTACCGGAGTGTGGCGAATAGGGGATTTTCACAGTAACTTCATTGCAATGTTAATGTAAGCTCACTTGTGACATCATTAAGTTAATTTTAAACTATGCCATGTTTGTTCTGATGATGCCATTTCAAAAATAGAGCTGCCGATATGTCTTTCTTGTTCCTAAATTGTGGTTAACTGGGCTCTTGTCCTACTCATTTCCTGGACCACTGCTCTCACCTTCCTCCCCTCCCTTCCAGAGCCAAAATAAGGTCCCCCTTGTCTTCACTTTTAACCCCACCAACCGCCACATTCAAAGAATCATCTTCTGTCATTTCCACCAACTTCAGCATGATGCCATCATTCAATACATCTTCCCTTTATTCCCCTGTCAACATTCCGCAGGAACTGTTCTCCTGTTTCATCAGGTTATCATCTGTCAATCTACCTTTGTTCTGCCACTCACACATTCCAATCTTTTAATGGATGGTCTTAGCACCTTTCTCAGCCTTTATTATCATAAGAACATAAGAAATAGGAGCAGGAGTAGGCCATCTAGCCCCTCAAGCCTGCCCTGCCATTCAATAAGATCATGGCTGATCTGAAGTAGATCAGTTCCACTCACCCGCCTGCTTCCCATAATCATTAATT
Source organism: Sphyrna mokarran (assembly GCA_024679065.1). Taxonomy (NCBI): domain Eukaryota; kingdom Metazoa; phylum Chordata; class Chondrichthyes; order Carcharhiniformes; family Carcharhinidae; genus Sphyrna; species Sphyrna mokarran. The sequence goes on from JAGIQG010000006.1 coordinate 80,812,249, forward strand.
CCCTTATTGATCAGAAATCTATCTACCCATAACTTAAACATATTCAACGAGGTAGCCCCCATCACTTCAATGGGCAAAGAATTCAAGAGATTCACTACCCTCTGAGAGAAGAAGTTCCTCCTCAATTGTGTTCTAAACTAACCCCCACTTCCACCCCTTATTTTGAGGCTGTGCCCTCTGGTTTCCTTTCTAAGTGGAAAGAATCTCTCTACCTCTACCCTTTCTAGCCCTTTTATTATCTTATATGTCTCTATAAGATCATCCCTCAGTCTTCTAAACTCCGAGTACAGGCTTAATCTATTCTATCACCAGTTACATTCCCTTTGTCCAGTTATAGCTGGCCCAACACTCTTAGGATAAATATTGTCTGATTTTCTTTGTTTTCAGTTCTGATAAAGGGTCATCCAAACTCTCAATGTTGCTTTATTCTCCCTCCACAGAGGCTGTCAGACCTGCTGAATTTCCCCAGCATTTTCTGTTTATGTTTCAGATTCCTGCATCTGCAATATTTTGCCTTTCGCATAATGAACTGTGGTGTTCCAAATTTGAAAAATATACTAGAACTATTTTTTAAAAATGTTGATAATCTACAATTTTGCAAAAGAGTATTTCATAAATGATATGGAAAACAGATCATACTAAACAATATTAGGCAACAAACAATTTGAAGCTGAGCTTGCAAACTACGATTCATATTTTCAAAAAGGTTATTAACCATGTAGAATATTGCACATCAACCATCAAGTAAATACTAAATTATCAGTCTCACTCATCTAACTTTAATCGGGCGATTTTCATATTTATCATGTGAGTGTACTTCTGTTCTGTTTAAAATCACTGTTGATGACAGTTTGCCATTTGCTGCTCTATACTGGAGTGATGGTTCATAAATTTACTTTCCTATTGCTTTCACCACTACCTGCCCACTCCACCGAGATCACCCCCCGCCTCCCCCCGCCAAATCACCAATCCCCAAAACAATACTACTTATTTATAGTACTTGACTGAAATATTAGTTAAAAATTCTGTCAAATAGGATCTTAATAACAGGTAATGAAATAGTTGGCATTTAATGTATTAGGGCAATTCCAGCATAATCTGTCACAAAATAAATCACTGTTACAAGAAAATTCTGACTAAAACAGCTAGATATTGCCAATAGAAAGCACCATGTTTACTCTGCAGTCAGCCTTTACCATAAATTTGCTATGTGCAGTTGCTGTAAAGAACTTCCTGTGCATGTGGTTGCTAACCAAGGTGGTATTCCTGTAAGCAAAATATAACTTCCTTAACTAACAAGTTGGTACATACCAGAGAGCACAACACCACAGAGTTATTACGAATAATGCGGTGAACAGAAAGCGAAAGTAAACAAATGACCTGCTCAGAGGCCCATTTCAATGGTGCTCTGAAACAGTTACAAGGAAATACACAAAGGTAATTCCATGATACCTCCCCATTTGATTTTTCCGATCTCTGTCAAAAGAGATGTGATCTTGACCAGGAAGTCAGTGGTTCTTACAGTTATATTAATTGTATTCACCTGGAGTTTCCTATCAGCTGAAGAAAATCTGAGTATTTTAAAATTCAATGTTTCGGTATCTGTAGATCTTGCCTTTAAAAGGCTAATTCGCAATGTAATGTCATTGCTTTACTGAAGGATAGGGTTTAACGGTATCATTGCATCACCAGGAATATGTTACATTTCCTTCCCTAAAGGAACATTAGTGAACCGGATGGATTTTTCTGACAATCAACAATGATCTCATGCCATCATTAGACCTTTAATTCCAGAATTTTTTAAATTAAAATTTCACTAGCTGCTGTATTGGGATTTGAAGCCCGGTCCCCAGCTGTTGCCCTGGGTCTCTTTGACTACTAGCTAAGTGGCAATGCCACTGCAAGCCTACATGTAACTGCAGAACCACAGCAATGTGGTTGACTCTCAAGTGCCTTCTGAAGAATAGCTAGCAATGCTCAAGTCCTATAAAATCCAAAACAAAACATCTATTTTAGATGGGGTTCCGCAATTGGGCGGCACTTGCTATACAATCCTGAGTGTGCTAAAGGTCTACTAGCAACCAATTTAAAATAATCAATTTGGTTCATTTATACTTCAAGTGACTTACATTCACTGGCTGGGACCTGTTCTTGGCAAACAAAGAAAAATATTCAAACCTTGTGCCTTTTTTGAACTACCTGGAATCATGGGAACCTAAAGTGCTTGTTGTTTGCTCTATGGCAATGCATCAGCCAGAGTCGATTTGCCAAATAATCAACATTTCAGTCAGCTACTAGTAGCAGCAGCCCTGATTTTTAGGTGATGTAGGAGAATCATTCCTGCTCCTTCTAATTATGCAATCACACAAATATTTTCCCCAACTTCTCTTTTAGCTCACAATAATCCCTTTAAGATTTACTTGTTAGGTCATATGTGGACCAGCTTTTCATGCATGCAGCAGACTTGCATTGGCTGTGTAACAGCAGAGTGACATATTGGATTCTTTCAGGCCCTCAACATATTTGTCAATCACATGAACCAGGCTGTCCATTTTGTTAAAAGCACTTTTGAGATAAACAGCAGGCAATTACAAAGCTGCCTTCTTTCACAAACTTTCAAAGAAGCTGCAACTTACTTTTTTTATTACTAATACAGTTGATGATGTACGTCTATATAATCGCTTCTCTATTTGCAGAATAGTCCTGACTTATTCTTTTATCTCCATTTCATAATTTGAATATCTACCTTCGCTTGTCTCTTCCAGAACATAACAGATTTGCACAGGAGATTGGACATGCAACTACTATTTGGCTGCAGAATAGATAGAGAAGTTGCTGCTCTTCCCTACTCTTTCATGGGATGTGGGTATTGCTGACAAATGCAACATCTATTGCCCCCCCATCCTTAATTGTCCTCGAAAAGGTGCTGGTGAGCTGCCTTTTGGAACTGTTATAATCTTTGTGGAGAAGGTAGGCATACAGTATTGTGAAGAACAGTGTTCCAGTTTTTGACCAACAGTGAAGAATGATGATATATTTTCAGGACTGGACAATTTATGGCTTGGAAGGGAACTAGCATTTGTTTGCTGAATCTCTGCATTTTTCTTTTGTTTTTCTAGGTGCTAAGGGTGAGTTTAAAAAAAACACTGGTACAATGTGTAGTGCAATTTTATAATATAAATAATAGACATGGTACGCTGGTGATGGAGAGATTTAATATTTATAGTGTGGCGGATGGGGATTTGCTTTTTCTTGGATGGTGAATGCTGATGTTTTTTGAATGATGTTGGAGCTGCACTCACTCAAGCAAGTAGAGAGTATGGCATCATTCTTATGGCTTGTGCTTTGCTGATGATGGATAGGCTTTGGGAAATCAGGAGGTGAGTTACCCATTACAGAATTCTTAGCATCTGATCTGCTCTTACACTACAATATTAATGTGCCTAGTCCAATTAAGTTTCTGATCAATGATGACCTTTAGGATATTGATGGTGGGGATTCAGCTGTAGCAATGCTGTTAAATACCAAGAACAACTGGTCAGCCTTTCTCAGTGGAGGTCACTAACTAGCAATTGTCTGCTGTGAATGTTAGACAACTTGTATATCCACTGCTAAAAATGTATGCACTCAAGCAAAAAATGGCATGTCAAATGCAAACACAGTTATTGTAAAATATCTTGATTTAAACCATTTTGTGTAAAATGGGATAAATCTCTGGTTGATATTGCCCCAGATCTCCCAGCATCCACAAAACATAGCATGAGGATATCTAGAAAGGTGGATTGATTTAGTGATAATTTTAAGGGTACAGGATGCATATCAACTTTCTTTTGTTAATATCAGATAACTCAAAAGCTAAAATAAGCAGAAGGAAGTGATAGTTAAAGCAGAAGAGGAGCAAAAATCTGCAGATCATAGGACCATTTAAGATACAGGCCTTGAAGAACTATTTTAAAAAGCACAACTACATAATAAATTTTCTACCTGCTGTCTTAACAGAAAAATCACAGAATCACTGCAGTGCAGATTGAGACCATTTAGCTCTTTGAGTCTGCAGTGACCACAATCCCACCCAGGCCCTATTGCCGTCACCCCACATATCTACCCTTCTAATCCCCCTGACATGAGAGTCAATTCAGCATGGTCAATCAATCTACCTTACACATCTTTGAACTGTAGGAGGAAATCAAAGCACCCGGAGGAAATCCACACAAGCATGGGGAGAACGTGCAAGCCCCACACAGACAGTGACCAGAGGCTGGAATTGAACAGGGTCTTTGATGCTGTGAGGCAGCCATGCTAACTATTGTGAAATCGAGTTGCCCCATAAGGTTAGGAGACCAATTACTGCTCCCAAAATGAACAGTTAAATTTTTATGCCAAATCATAAAGTGGTTACAGTACAGAAGGTGCTATTTAGCTTGTGCCTGTGCTGACACTCTGCAAGAGCAATCCACCTAGTTCCACTTCATCACCTATTCACCAAAACCCTGCAAAATTTAACTTTTCAAATAATTATCCAATTCTGTTTTGAAAGCCATGATTGAGTCTCCTTTCACCAGTGCTCTCTAGAATTGAAGAACTGGAGTTTGCCTTTGCAGGTGGACTCATCAAGCAGTACAGGTGCTGGGAATGAATGAAGGTTCCTGATTTTATTTTTATGATACTAACATGGTGGCTCTTGGTAGTGTAATTTAGTCCGATAGCAATTTCTGAAAAATTTTCTTGGAATCTCCATGTTGAGAAGCAGTTTCTGTTTCCATGTCACTATCTCTCTCCTAATGTTCAAGTTTGTTCTCTTTTTAAGCAGCTTCCAGCCTTTACTTATAGTATAAAACCCAAAATTGATTGCTCACAAACTAACAAATTGTGCTTTCCTATTAGGTATTGGCCACTTGCACAGTTTTTCTACCATCTGCAGTTCTTTTTTAGCTTTTAGTAAGGATCTTCAGTTAATTTTATTTGTTTTGAAAGAAGACCAACAGGTGGAAGGGTCTCATTTACATTTCATAGAATCAACAGCACAGACACAAGCCGTTTGGCCCAAACTGGTCCATGCTGACTAAAACGCTTATCTAATCTCATTTGCTTGTATTTGGCCCACATCCCTCTGAATCTTTTCTATCCATGTATTTGTCCAAATGTCTTTCCGTGTAAAAAAAGTTGCTCCTCAGGTTCTCATTAATTCTTACCCCTCTTAACTCAGTCCCTTGAGTCCTGGCAACATCCTTGTAAATTTCTTCTGCACTCTCTCCAATTTAATAATATCCTTCCTATAGCAAATCAACCAAAAGTCTGTGTGGAACTGGAAGAAATGGCAAAGGTGCTTAATGAGTACTTTGCCTCGGTATTCACAATGGAAAGTGATTTGGGAGGTTGTACTGCAAGTTTGCAGCAGACTGAAAAGATTGAGTATGTGGACGTTAAAGAAGTGGATATGCCTTTAAATTCTATCAAGATAGATAAGTCGCCGGGACCAGATGGGATGTACCCCAGGTTACTGTGGGAGGTGAGGAAAGTGATTGCAGAGTCCCTGGCGATGATCTTTGCGTCATCAACGGAGATGGGAGAGGTTCTGGAGGACTGGAAGATTGTGGATTGGTTCCTATTTTGAAGAAAGGAAACAGGCATAGCCTGGGAAATTACTGACCGGTGAGTCTGACCTCAATGATTGGTAAGTTGACGGAGAGGATCCTGAGGGACAGGATTTATGAGCACTTAGAGAAGTTTAGCTTGATCAGAAATAGTCAACACAGCTTTGTCAAGGGCAGGTCCACTTACGAGTCAGTAGAGTTCTTTGAAAATGTGACCAAACACACTGACGAAGGAAGAGCGGTGCATGTGGTTTACATGGATTTCAGCAAAGTGTTTGATAAGCTCCCCCATGCAAGACTTCTTGAGAGGGCATGGGATCCAAGGGCTTTGGCCTTGTGGACCCGGAACTGGCTTGCCTGCAGAAGGTAAGAGAGTGGTTGTGGATGGGTCCTTTTCTGCATGGAGATCGGTCACCAGTAGAGTGTCCCAGGGATCTGTTCTAGGACCCTTGCTGTTTGTCATTTTCATAAATGACCTGGATGAGGAAGGGGAAGGATGGGTTAGTAAGTTCGCCAACAATACGAAGTTTGGTGGTGTTGTGGATAGTCTGGAGGGATGTCAGAAATTGCAGCAAGACATAGACAGGATGCAAGCATGAGCGAGAAGTGGCAGATGGACTTCAACGCAGATAAATGTGTAGTAGTCTATTTTGGCAGGACCAGTGGGATGAAGGAGTACAACATCAAGGGTAGGAATCTTAGCAGTGTTCAGGAGCAGAAGGATCTTCAGGTCTGGGTCCTTAGGACTCTTAAATCAGCCTCGCAGGTGGAGGATGTGGTCAAGAAGGCGTATGGTTTTCTGGCCTTCGTTAATCGAGAGACTGAGTTTAGGAGTTGGGAGATAATACTGCAACTTTATAAGACCCCACTTGGAATTCTGTATGCAGTTCTGGTTGCCTCACTACAAGAAGGATGTGGAAGCTATTGAGAGGGTGCAGAGGAGATTTACAAGGATATTGCCTGGATTGAGAGGCATGCCTTATGAAGATAGGTTGAGGGAGCTAGTTTTCTTCTCCCTGGAGAGACGAAGGTTGAGAGGCGACCTGATAGAGGTTTATAAAATGTTGAGAGGAATAGATAGGGTAGATTCTCAGAGGCTATTTCCCAGGGCTGAAACGGTCGCTATGAGAGGACACAGGTTCAAGGTACTGGGCAGCAAGTATACAGGAGATGTTAGGTGTAAGTTTTTCACTCAGAGGGTGGTGAGTGAATGGAATCGGCTGCCGTCAGTGGTGGTGGAGGCGAACTCACTGGAGTCTTTTAAAAGGCTTCTGGATGAGTACATGGGATTAAATGGGATTGGGAGTTACAGATAGTTCTATGGCCTAGTAGATATAGGTATGATCAGCGTAACTTGTGGGCCAAAGGGCCTGTTTGTGCTGTAGCGTTCTATGTTCTAAAACTGAACATAATATTCATGGTGCAGCCTCACCAATGGCCTGTACAACTGCAACATACTCAATGCCTCTACTGATAAATGCCAGCATGCCAAATGCCTTCTTCACTGCCCTATCTACCTGTGACTCCACGTTTGGACAACCACACATCTGAATTCCCAGGTCCCTCTGTTCCACAATACTCCCTGAGATCCTACCATTCACCATGAAAGTTCTATCTTGATTTGACTTTCCAAAATGCAACACCTCACAATGATCTGTATTGAACTCCATTTGCCATTTCTCAGCCCACTTCCCTATTTGTTCTTCTAATTCCCATTGACTATTTGGAAGCTTACAGTACAACATAAATTAGATCACTATCCTATTCTTATTTCTTAATTCCATCTACAAAGCTTTACTGGATGATCCCTCGGTTATTTCGTCTCTGACTATTGCTGTGATACTCCCCTTATTCAAAATGCAACTCCCTCTCCTCTCTTTCCTCCACCTCTGTCCCACCTAAAGCATCTGTACCCTGGAACATTAAACTGCCATTCCTGTCTCTCCCTTAGCTACGTTTCAGAAATGGCTATAATATACCAGTCCCACGTACCATCCATGCTCTAAGTTCATCAGCCTTACTTGTCAGCCCTCTTGCATTGAAATAGATTCAATTTATGCAACATAAATGCAATTGCGCAACATTTATTGAAAACTGTCTTCTGTGATCCTCTTTGACATGGGCAGTCTGATAAGCTATCGAGCCAACACAAAAACTTGCCAAGTTGTCTGTTCCTACATCCCTCTGCTGAATAAAGGCTTTTTAATGTTTTTAAGCAAACACATACTTTTCAAACTGTAGTCCATAAATATCTATACGATCATAACTACATATTTGTAACACGCCCAGAACCGGTCAGCTGCAAAACACCAGTTGAAGCCAAACTAGTATTGTATACAAATTTATCATAACCATCTTGCTTTTGTACTTCAAGTTGCTATTCATAAAACCCAGGATCCCACATGCATTATTAAGTCATGCTCTCAATTTGCCCTGCCACCTTCAATGATTTGTGCAGGCCCCTCTGCATCTGTACCCCAAAATAGTTCATAAAAACAGATGTTTGATAGTACAGAATTTGAATATCACTGAAAAGAGAGGTGTTGTCAAAGCCTTTCGTCTTGCACCCGTCCGGACATATGGCAAGGGTACCAAATTTTGAAGAATCACAACAATTTATACCAGAGGAGAAAACAGCGCAGACTGCTTGGCAAATTGACTCTATTTGGCTGAGGGATTGAAAATTGGTATTTTTGCATTCCTTCTGATCAATGCAGGATGAAAAGCTTTGACAACATATTTCTCTCTTTAACAACATGAGCCTATATAGCCAAGTTTTAAATAGTAATCTTATAACTCATCAACGGAACAGTAATACTGTATCTTGACAAAAGGGAACAGGATTGGGAAGTTCTGCCAACACTGAAATGTTGTTCAACCACATGTATACCAATTTGCCTAGTACTATGGTCTGGAAGCATTCCACAGTTAGTTTTAGTCACTTGAAAATAATGTGCCAGGTGGACTGCTGTATAATATACTTACAGCAAACCTAAATCCCTTTCATACAGATGCATCATCCAATCAAGGAGGCATCTGTTACCATTCAGCTCTGAGAAAGCTCCAGCAGGGTGCTACAGTAAATTGGCTTGTGGTGATTATGAGATGATATCCAAGATAAAATGCTTGCCTGATTAGTCATTATTGGTTGGGAAAGGTGACAATGCAGAGGATCATTAGATGAGTAGTTTCTGCTGAAATAGTTTCATAAAACATAATATTTTGGGATCTACACCCCAATTTCTCTCAAATAGCATACCAGAATTCAATGCATGCAAAGGAATAACCCTTTTTATTTACCCAAATTTACATCCAGCCCCTTCAGATGAATAATTAGACACAATACATATATTTCAAAAATATGTCCTCCCAAAGACCCTGTAAACACAGAAGGAAATGGTGGGCTCATTTAAAAATGTTAAATAAATATTTCCTAATTTTGGAATCCAAACTCCTATTCAGTCCTGCACCTCTTGAAAGGGGACCCGAAGTGTACTCTTCAGCAAGTTTGGAAAATCTCATTTGGTTTACCAGTCTCCAAAATTATGCTAGGTTCACTGGTATCAGGGATTTGGGAATTTCTATTTTAAGTTTTTCTCATAGCCAAATGAGAAAGGGGACCATTTTAGGGTCTAAGATCTATTTATTGGACCTATGTTGTATTCTTTCTGAAGTTATTACAGAAGCATATTGGAAAATGTGTGCCTTTGTGGAGTCCACGGAGATGATTCTCCCAGCCTGCTGTGCCACTTGAGTAGCGCAGCGGGCTGGGAAACATCAGCTGGAAATCGCAATTGGTGTCTGACTAATCATGAGTCTTCCAGGCTCTTTCCTTTGACATAATCAATATGAGGCCAATTACCATATGGAAATACAGCGAGCCCAGGCTGTATTTTCCAGGGTCGTTATTGTCTCCCACCTGGATGGGATTAAAGCTGGTTCTCATCAATGGAGTAATCACTCTGCTGGCAGGGACAGGTCTCAATGGGAGGTTGGCAACAGGGGATGCCCCTTGGGCAGTGTCAGCCTGGCAGTGCCATCCTGGCATCATGGAGCTTGAAGGGGCAGGGCTGGTCAGTAGTGGAAGGGAGCAGGGGAAATTCTGAACTCTGCAACGGAATTTGTTGTGGGGGGGAATTCGGGCTGCATCGGGGGCGGGGGGGGGGGGGGGGTGGCGGAGATCAGACAGGCAGGCCATGGGGGACTGGCAATTGGGACGGGGAGGGGAGAACAGACAATTTGGGTTGGGTATTGAGGAAGCCGGCAATTAGGAAAAGGGGGCCTGGGAAGAAATTGGGAAGCCAGTGATCAGGAGGCCGGCAATGGGGGGGTCCACTCCCCACTGACAAATCAGCACATGCGCAGTGGCCTGTTCAGTGCACTGATTCTGGCCTCTTTAGCAGGATGAGCCCCACTCCCCCTTCCCACCACCACTTATTGTCGTGGATCCCCCGAGGCGCTCTATTGAGTGCAGTGCCAGAGATTTGTTCAACTAAGTACACTGAAAGAACAGATAGGAAAATTTTCCATTTTCTTGCCCATTGGGCACTAAAATTTTACTGGAGAATCACCTCCTCATATCTTTTAAATACCCTGTCCCTACAAGTCTTAGCTTTTATTTTTCACATTTCTTTGAAAAAGACCAATGATTTATGGATACTCTTGGCACAAGGTTAAAAAAAAAATGACTCAGACTGATAAAATTTGATTTTTTTAGGACCTAGATATAAAAAACATTCATCTCATTATAAGTCTCAGACTTATGCAACCATACCAGTATGTTGTGGTTATTAATGATTTATCCACATAGATCCAGTACACTGCAATAAGCATTGGAATAATCTTGAGTTTATTGTTGTGAAACTAGTTTGTGAAGATAATTTTTATAATGCAGGATTTTTATTGACATTTTTCATTTATGCAAGGCATCTTCTATAAGCTGACCCATGTTTTCTATAACATTAAATTTATAACTGAGCATAACATATGGGTTAGTAGACTACTGGATTAACATTTAGCCTTTAATGCAGGATTTTCTAATGGAGTTCCATGTTGGCTGCTCACCTTGAACTCCTATTATATCTTTCCCTAAAGGACAGAAGAACACTGAAATTAGATGATAATATTAAGGCTAAAACTATATGCTTCAAGAATCACGATGCACAATCAACCTACATCCTTGCAAACATTGTTCTGTCTTATAATTTGACTGATAGTAGTACTGAGTGTGCTGTTGAGAAGTTGCACTTTAAAGCAGGGGAGCAAACTCTTTAAGCAAAATACCAGCTCATGCTGCTTAAAACAAGCTTCATCTCTTAAAAGGGATGTAATTTTTAGCTGAAGCAAGTGCTGATAATTATTCTAGCAAAGAATTTGACAAAAGAAAGCCACCAAAAAAACATAACATGACAGAGTACAGCTCCAACATTCTCTCACATAGCACTGGAGGTCCTAATGCAAGAGGAGAGGGTTCCTCTATCTAAAAGAAGTGAAGGGCCCCTCCAGACACATAGTGCAAAAGATACTGCTGAAATATTTGCAACAACATTCAGCCAGAAGTGACTCATCTCGGCCTCTTCCAGAGATCTGCAGTCAAAAATGCCAGTCTTCAGTCATATCGATTCACTCCATGTGATGTAACAAAATGGCTAAAGGCACTGTACACTGCAAAGTCAATGAGCCCTGACAATATTCTGGCAATACTACTAAGAACTTGTGCTTCAAACCTTGCTGTGCTCCTAGCCAAGCTATTTCAGTACAACTGCAATACTGACATCCACTCGGCAATATGGAAAATTGCCTAGGTATATCTTGTACACAAAAAGGACAATTCAACCTGAATCAATTACCCAATCAGTCTACTCTTGACCATCGTAAAGTCATCGAAGAGGTCAGCAACAGTGCTGTCAGCATTTACTTAGCAATAACACTGACATTGTTTGAGTTCCGCCAGGATCAGCCAACTCCTTCCCTCATTGCAGCCTTGGTTCAAATATGGACAAAAGTGTGAGGTAAGAGTGACTTACCTTGGCACCAATGTTATATTTGACCAAGTGTGGCATAAAGAATCCCGCAAAACTGGAGTCAATGGGAATCAAGAGGAAAACTCTCCGCTGGCTGGTCTCATACCTAGCACAACGAAAGAAAGATGGTTGTGGTTGTTGCAGGCCAAACATCTCAATTTCAGGACATTACCGTAGGAGTTCCTCAGAGTAGGATCCTAAACTCAACCACTTTCAGTTGTTTCATCAATGACCTATCTTCCATCATAAGGTCAGAAGTGGAAAGGTTTGTTGATGATTGTATAATGTTAAGCATCATTCCTGATTCTTCAGATACTCAAGAAGTCCATGTTCAAAGCAGTAAGACCTAGGTAATATCCAGAATCCTGAACTTCCTAATTCACACACCGCAATCAGTAAAGGTAGCCAACAACACCTCCTCCATGATCATCTTCAATACTGGTGCCTCACAAGACTGTGTTCTCATCCCTTATTATGCTCCTTATGCACCTATGACTGTGTAGCCAAATTCCCCTCCAACTTGATATTCAAGTTTGATGATGACACTACCGTAATGGTTCGGATCTCGAACAATGACAAATCAAAGTACAGGAATGAGATAGAGAATCTGGTAAACTGTGGTGACAATAATCTCTGCTTCAATGTCAATAAAACAAAGAAAATTTTCATTGACTTCAGGAAGTGTAAAGGAGAACACGCCCCTACCTACATCAATGGGGACGAAGTGGAAAGAGTCGAGAACTTCAAGCTTTTAGGTGTCCACATCACCAACAACTTCTCCTGATTTCCCCCATGCAGACACTATAGTTAAGAAAGCCCATCAATGCCTCTACTTTCTCAGAAGACTAAAGAAATTTGGTATGTCTGCTACAACTTTTACCAACTTTTAAAAATGCACCATACAAAGCATTCTTTCCAGCTGCATGACAGCTTGGTATGGTTCCTGCTCTGCCCATGACTGCAATAAATTATAAAAGGTCGTAAATGTAGCTCAACTCATCATGCAAACCAATCTCTCTTCCATCGACTGTGTTTACATTTCCCACTGCCTCAGCAAAGCAGCCAGCATAATTAAGGGCTCTGCCCAACCTGGACATACTCTCTTCCACCTTCTTCCTTCCGGAAAAAAATACAAAAGTCTGAGATCATGTACCAACTAACTCAAGAACAGCTTCTTCCCTGCTGCCGTCAAACTTTTGCACGGACCTATCTTGCATTAAGTTGATCTTCCTCTGCACCCTAGTTCTAATTAACACTACATTCTTCACTCTCTTGTTTCCTTCTCTATGAATGGTATGCTTTGTCTGTATAGAACGCAAGAAACAATACTTTTCACTATATGATAATATATGGGACAATAATAAATCAAATCAAAAAAGGCTGACAAGTGGCAAGTAATAACCATACAAGTGACAGGCAATGTCCATCTCAACAAGAGAAAACCTAACCATTGTCCCTTGATATCCAATGGCATTAATATCTACTGAATCCCACACTATCAGTATCTTGTGGGTAAGAAACTGAATGGGATGAGCAATATCTACAAGAATAGGTCAGAGGGTAGGAATCAGGTAGCGGGTAACACACCTTCCAACTTGCCAAAACTTGTCCACCATCTACAAAGCTCTAGTCAAGAGAGTGATGGAATATTCTCCAATTGCCTGGATGAATACAGTTGTACTTAAGCTTAGCAACATTCAGGATGAGGCAGCCTGCTTAATGGGCACTCCATGCACCATGAATGCATAGCGACACAGTGTGTACCATCAACAAGATGCACTGCAGGTTCCTTTGACCATACTTTCCAAATCAATGACCACTACATCTAGAAGGACAAGGACAGCAGACCATGGGAATACCACAACCTGGAAATTCCCCTCCAAGCCACAGACCATCCTGACTTGGAAATATATTGCTGTTCCTTCACCGTTGCTGGCTCAAGATCCTGGAACTCCCTCTCTAATAGTACTATAAGTGTGCTTATACTACTGAACTACAATGGTTTAAGAAGCAGCTCATCAGCCAACAAAGTCCACGACCAATGAATGAATAAAAAGAACAATGAGAATCCAGACAATCATCCAGGTCAATACCAGGAGCGTAGCTCCCTAGGACCAAGATGTAGTGTCGCAAGAAATTCAATGACATTGCATGAGTGGTCAATTTCAGTTAGTGTACCTTCAAAGATCACATCTCTCCAACTACACTGAATAGGCTCAAGCACTGGTCAATCCACAAAACTTCCATTACTCCCTACGAACAATCTCTGTCAATCAGGACTCATATCCTACATTCATAACTTCACTTCACCCTCATTTAGTACTGCTGCAAGCAGTACTAAATGGCATTACCGCAAACTGCAGCTGGGGGGAGTTTGGTGGTGTGTGTATGTGTGGGCGGACATAGTTGCACTTCCTCATCCCACTGGAGGAGACAGTGCTCATCATCAATAGTGTGGCCATGACTGAAGACATGGTCAGCATCGAGACTGAAAGCACCGGTGTTCACATATTTTGTTCTTCTTTTCATACCCCACTTCATCATCTCACAATCTCTTCTGATTTACAATTGTAGATAGTCTCAGCATGCACTCCTAATTGCCCACCCACAACACTATGCTGGTGCCTTTTTCCTTTCAGATACTTACGAGTCAAGAAGTAGCAAGACATGGAAAAGGAAAAGGACTGATGATGAGAAAACAATAATTCGCTCTCACACTCACACCCACGTACTCAGTTACTGTGCACACTTTCAAGGCTTGGTGTAGTTGGGACCTGCATGTTTTTTTTATTGACTTGTGGGACAAGGGCATCGCTGGCTTGTTAGCATTTATTGCCAATCTCTAGTTGCTCCTGGAGAGCAGTCAAGAATCAACCATGTTGCTGTGGCTCTGGAGTAAGCCAGGCCTACATTTAGGCAAGACCAAATAAGCAGAAGCAGATTGCCTTCCCTAAAGGGCATTAGTGAATCAGATGGATATTTCTGACAATCGACAATGGTTTCATGGTCATCAGTAGATTCTTAATTTCCAGATATTTTTTACTGAATTCAAATTCCATCATCTGCTGTGGCAGGATTTGAACTGGATCCCCAGAACATGAACTGAGTTTCCGGATTAATAGATTAACGATAATACCACTAGGCCATTGCCACTACAGCACTCTGTCATTGGATGAGTGCTATAGTGGAAGCTCAGCTTTCCGCAACTAACCCATAGAGGCACCGTAGTACTGAATATTGTGGTCTACAATTCAAGTTTATTGAAAAATGGAAAGTAAGCAAAATAAGTACAATACCTCAAATCCGGCTACTCAAAAGCTGGCAATGTCCAAGAACCCGTGCTTCTGAGTAGCTAACCGCACCCTGATTCCATCAAACCTAGTTCAGAAAAATTCAGAGAGTTGTTGCACTGGACTTTTCCCACATTTCAAGTGGCTTACCGAACCTTAGGCCGACCTGACCCAAAGGGAATTAGAAGGTTCTGGATTTTTTGCCTAAAAAACTAGTAAGTTTCAGAACCTATATCGATTTGATCGCGAGGTTGCTGGATTTTAGATACTTTACCTGTACATCAAAATAATGTTAAAATTTTACAGGCAACTAATGTTACTTGAAAACGAAACTCTCTGGAATCTATCTTTTACATAATTGTTAAATGGAGTACATGGATAATCTTCCATGAGGGGAAATTCCTATGCACCCACAGAGTACTCTACTACCACATGAAATTATAGCTAAATTAAGTGAATAAATGATGCTCAACCAATGAACTACCTCTAAATGAAAAGAAATTCTGTTATGTCACAGGTACTGATGCACCAAATCTCTTTCTTTTATAACGTCAGTAGATGAGTCAAATATTACAGTTAACATTTTTCTTCCCTAGTGGGCCTACTTACATTTATACAGAATTGTAAATACGTGAGGTCTACAGCTGAACAATCTAAAATTGATGCAGTTAAGATTTAGATGATCCACTAAATTAACTGAGCTCAAAATGGGTTTTATGTATTAATTCAAAGCACAAATGCAACAAAGATATTTCATTTTAGATAACTAATAAAGATCCATTTTAAATTCTACAGTACACTGGGCAAGCTGCAATTTCATATGAGAAATATTTTATGACGTGTTTAGCAAAATTGATCAGTTTATTGCTGACAAATTGTTGTTGTGAAAGTAGTTATAAATATGCAAGGTCAAAACAATTTTCAAATGTTTGCACAGGAACATTCTAGCTTTTGTTCTCAGTTTTAAGATTTCTACATTGGCATATGTCACACAAATGTGTACAGTTTCTAAACCACAGATCAATTCCAAATAATGTATTTGTTGAAATGCAGCAAAGCTGAAACACTTACAATATTTCTAAGGTACGGGGTGAAATTGGTCTTAGTTAATTGCGCTAAATCAGCGTGAATGATAACAAATGAACAGTTTGTTTTGCACTCTGCCGATTGTCCTTTCCATCAAAATCAATAGAAACAAAAATCAAGCAGGCCATTAAATGAGCTGCCAAGTCAATATCAGTGTTTTGCATGACTGACCAAGACTAATATTACTTCCTCAGATCTCAGTCCACAGGATAATAATGTTGTAAGAAAAACCTGGAAACATATGTCAGGGCCATATACATCTGAAAACAGAAAAGACAGATGTATATTTCAGGTAATGACTCTCGTCACAAATGAAAGAGAAGGCCCACTTTTGCTTTAATACGATGCAATATCTATTCATTATTTATAGATGCAGGTGAACTCAGTGTACATTTCCATCATTTCTCTTTCATCTTAGATTTACAACATTTGCAGATTATTTTTATTTAAGTGTGCAAACTAGGGCAATTATTCATTTATATAGTTAGTATCCAGACATTTCTTAATTTCTGACTATCTGCTGGTCATATAAATATCTCTTCTTCATTACCAGCTCTGTGCTCTTGCTGGTTAAATAAATTCTGAACTCAGAGTTATATGTAAGTTATTATGGTTTTAAGATTAAGAAACATGGACTTGAAATTCTAAAATGGGATCCCCATGAAAATTTGCTGGTTTGCTGGTTGTGGTCAGGGACTAGGCCTGAATTCAGGTGTTACAGTAACACAGTGGTTAGCATTGCTGCCTCTCAGTGCCAGGGAACAGGTTCAATTACCAACTTGGGTCACTGTGCGGCGTCTGCACATTCTGCCCCCCATCTGCGTGGGTTTCCATTGGGTGCTCCAGTTTCCTCCCACAGTCCAAGAGACACGCTGGTTAGATACATTAGCCATGCTGAATTCTCGCTCAGTGTACCTGAACAGGCACTGGAGTTGGATGAGCGAATTTTCACAGTAATTTCATTGCATGGTTAACGTAAGCTTATATGTGATATTAATAAATGAACTTTAAAAAAAAATCCATTCCAGCAAAATTCTTATCTGATTGTCCTGCAATTATGACTTGTGGAGGGGGACTGGGAAAAAAGCATGACTCTTCTACCTTATATGCCATGCCTAGGAAGTTCCTAGAACTTACACCATATTTCTTTGCAGAACTCAACAGTACTCCCTTTAGGTGGTTCAAGTTCAATGAGGATCCTAGAAAGATCCCAGAACTCTTACAATCAATCCAGAGAAGATTATCTGTAGCAAAAAAAATTCATCACTCACTCACTGTCCACTCCAAGGTTTAATACATTTATTATCTGACTGGGCCCTCCCTGAGCCTACTGTCCCAGGTGGAGCAGTATAACACTTCTCCAACTTTATGTCTGGGAGGTTGGGCAAGTGCTATTGGCGCAGACTGTCCATCTTGAGTCATTTTGCGTAGTATGAGAGGGCGGTCTTCACCTCCCAACTCAATCAATTTAGATTCTGCTCCATTGTGTTTTGTCAGGAAAGAAGTTATATCAGAATTTCAGTTCCCATTTCGTTGTGTTACTTCTCACACTTCTAATCTTATACAGCATTAAAGGCTTGCTGAAGGCAAATCTCAAATCTAGGACAATCCTTTGCCTAATTAGTAGATTACGAAAGCGATTAGACAGAAAAGTCTGTGTAATTATGTAACACACAGACCAAAGGCCAGATTAAAATTAATTAAAACTCAACATTTAAATTAAGTTTCTTATAGAATAGGCTCTCTACCTTAAAAGTAAAAGGCAGCACCGCAGAAATAAAGTGCAGGATTTTCTGCACCTTCTTGCCGAATGCATCGTCCAGTCCTGCCCTGAAGTGGGTCCCCTGCTTGCAGGGCAGGTGAGCCATGCAAAAGCTGATAGACTTTGGTGGAACCAGAAGATTGGCCATGAAAAGACTCGCCATCAGAGAGGCCAGAAAATCCGAACAAAAGACATAAACTGGATAAATAATTGAAAAGGAATAAAATAATGAATTTAAAAGAACGAGGGCAAGTTCGCGTTATTAGGCTACACAGTTGCAGTTGAAGAGCTCGATATACCAGCACAGGTGTTAGCTAGAACCAGCTGCTCTTCAATTCAATGTTCTACAGCCTGAAGAATTCTGGAGGGAGCTTGTCTCTCCAGTGTCAGCTGTTTTCGGAACAAAACTACCATGAATATAATTTATTAATGCCAACTCCCACCACAGGGAACGGCATGGTGGCACAGTGATTAGCATTGCTGCTTCACAACTCCAAGGACCTGGTTCGATTCTCAGCTTGGCTCACTGTCCGTGTGGAGTTTGCACTCCTGTCTGCATAGGTTTCCTCCGGGTGTGCTGTTTCCTCCCATGGTCCAAAGATGTGCGGGTTCGGTTGATTGGCCATGCAAAATTGCCCCTTAATGTCTTGGGATTTGTAAGTTAGGGGGAATTAGTGGGGTAAATGTGTGCGGTAGTGGGGCTAGGTGAGATTATCAGTGCAGACTCAATGGGCCGAATGACCTCCTTCTGCACTGATGGATGTCTATGATTAGATGTTGTCGCATTAATGTAACCTGTAAAAATCCTACAGTAATGAATTGGAAGCCCCACTTTTTGGCCTTCTGACCAAAATCAAATGTCGCTGGCTCAAGGCCAAGATGGGGTGCAATTCCTCGTCTTGTCAGCTTGGATCCTGTTTGTTTTTCTTATGGGGCCCATGAATTGAATTCAATTGGAATCCAAATTTGTTTTTTTTGGAATGAACAAGGAATGGATTTAGGTTTGCCCGGTCCATTCTGAGCAATTGGCCTTGTAATTTTAAGAATGAAGTAGAAAATTAAAACAAAATCTCTGCAATACTTGACAAGTTTAAACAGTTTCACTTATCTGCAAAAAGTGTTGCATTGGTAGCAGCTTAGATTTTCCACCAGTACTGAATACACCAGTGAGATTTTGACTGTGCTTTGTTTAATAATT
The DNA here is from genome assembly GCA_024679065.1 of Sphyrna mokarran. Taxonomy (NCBI): domain Eukaryota; kingdom Metazoa; phylum Chordata; class Chondrichthyes; order Carcharhiniformes; family Carcharhinidae; genus Sphyrna; species Sphyrna mokarran. Next base: position 80,831,202 of record JAGIQG010000006.1, read on the forward strand.
GTAGTCATCATTAGTTGACATCAGTTTGAAGCAATTTATCAATGCTGGAGCCGCTGGCTACAAAGTGAAACCCGAAGATGGAATTATATACTCACTCACAGTCTCCTTTTTCTTTTAAACTTGGCAAAAAATAACTCAATGATTTAATTGTGCGTCTTTATTAAATGCACTTGTATGTTATAGAGTGTTGCAGAGGAAAGGGAAGAAAGAAGATGTTGAGGCATGGCAGAGTGGCTACAAAAATGCCATCATATTCCAATATGACTAGCTTTTGGTTTTGTGTATTGTTAGTGGTGTCATGGACACCATGGACCATTGACATCTATTTTAGACGATGGATTGAAATGTACTTGCTGATAACAACTTGGAGCTAGCAGACTTAAGTTGTATTGCTGATTCCCCTGAGAAATTGTTGTACATCAGAATCACGGAAGTCAAGTAAACTATAGGGTTGAGGAAGCTGAGCATCCAGTAATAGTTATAAACTTTGCTTCCCAATAAAGCGTAGCTAGAGTGCATGTCAAAATGCAAAGCTAATTTGTAGTGATGTGCAACTAATATCTCATCTTCCCTTATATTTAGTGTAATTATTGAAAACTATAACTGGCATGCAAAAAAGTGTTATGGAAATAATTCAACAATTCTCAGCCAATCTTTGTTTAATTGATAAAAGTGAACTGCTGCAAATGCTGGAATTTGAAACAAAAACAGAAAATGCTGGGAAGTTCAACAGGCCTGACAGCATCTGTGGAGCAAGAACAACGATAAAATTTTAAGTTTGAATTACTCTTTGTCAGAATTCTGGCAAAGAGTATTCCAGACTTGAAATATTAGCTATGTTCTCTCTGCATAGATGCTGCCAAATCTGCTGAGATTTTCCAGAATTTTCTGTTTGTATATGAGACCTGCAACAAAGGTTAAAACGTGAATGAAATCCCACAGCTACAAAGTAAATCCTGTGAGCTACCAAAAGAATTATAGGAAGAAAGTAAAATCTATGAACATTATACAGCTGATGATTTGTGCAAGTATCATGATGGGAGTCACAGTACTGGAAAATATATTTTCCATAAAATTTTCAAGTAATATTTTGTCATGCATTATATTACACACAACAAAATGAATTTATTAAGAAGATTAAACGATAATTTTTTTCATAATTTTACAACTGAACGGCGTAAATGTTCAGAATTAACATGTATATAAGTGCAACATGTGATATAAGGTAGCACGCTGCAAATATCTTGGTGTTGGCAGGGTCATATCCATTTAGTGGAATGAGCACAATTCAGCCAACAGCTGCTGTACTGAATGACAAACAATGGCTGCACTCGCTGAGTTACCAACAAAGAGCACACTGTCTGTTCTACAAAGCAATATTCCTCCTGTGATTAAACCTAAAACTAAAACAGCACAGCTCTGCCATCTCCTGGCTCCTGGGGAATAACTAAGTGTTTCTGTTCCAAGAGTACTAAGATTCACATATCAAAACTTCACAAAATACTCCACAACAACAAATCAGAAGCCCAAAAGTATGTTACGTGTTTCAAAAGGTATTTTATATGTTACTGCAAGATTAGTTATGTGGAACCATGTTATTTATTAGATGCTAAATGTCACTGATAGCTCCAAATGATGGAACACTATGCATGTTGATCTCTCAAACACATGGGACTCCAGTCAATAGGCAATAAAGGTGACAACTTTTTCTTCAATAACCAACAAATAACAAAAAATAAAATATTTACGTTTTGTTTGCAATATGTGATTGCACAGTTAGTCACTGGCAAAATGAGAGGTTTGAATCCGAGAATGAATTAAGATTTTCAATAGTGTCATAAAGTAGGTCATGTAACAGAAACAGAAAGATTAAAATATCCCCTTTCTTAAAACAATTCTCATTGCAACAAAATGAAAAATATCAAGCACTGACAGTGCTTGTAATCTTTAATCACAATTTGAAAAGATAATGATTTAGCTCTATTATAAATAATTGACCGACACACCAATCAATGACCATTGAAAGGACAGTCCTGTATACCCACCATTCTATGAGGGAAAAATGTAATGTAAGCGAGTTTGATTTTCATTCCTTCTAATGGCAAGAATGGAGTGATTTTTAAAAACCAAGAGGCTACATGGTTGTGAGGACGTGGGGGCATCACATACCAGTCTGACCATCTATCACTAACACTTAGCCTATTCTTACTGCAATGTTGTATGCATCCTTCATGTTGACACCACCAATGTTATCATTCCATCCTCTCGAAAGATTTTATACCTCTTGCCCTGCTTACAGGAGAAGAGTTCAGAACTTTAGAGAGAAAAATATATCACAGATGGCTGTCCATCCTATTACTATGTTAACCGTTGCAGAGGAAGAGGTGCAGAACTTAAGCGAGGTATCAACATGCCTGGCCGTTGGCAATGAAGTAATGGGGTCGATCAATCAATCACACATTTGGTTGAATGTCAGAAACCATTGAAATATGATGAACTGCACAATGATAGCTTACCATGTCAGTCAATCACCATGTCAATTCCAATTCATGTCGTACATCTCTCACATGTCCTACAAGTGTCCCTCATGAGGTGGTGCCAGAGGAAGAGGAAAACTTCTCAGAGATGGGCACTGACTCTAAGGAAGAAGCATCACACAAATCATGCACACCTCCACAACTCTGGTATGCACAACTGCGCAGGGCTTCCTGGAGAGTGGTTGTGTGGTCACACAAGGAAACACACATATAAGTGAGCAGGAGCAATAGTTGAAGACAAGTACAACAATGCAGAGTATCTACTGGAGGGCACAGGATACTTTAAGCCCTGCTCAGCTGACACAAATATTGAACTTCTGGGGTTGGAGATCACTAATTTGAAGCAGCAGCAGAAATGTGAGAGCTTTTGTGAGTCTTTCCAGAAGCAACACTGACGATTAGATAGATAGTGGAAGAATTTGTCAGGCTTAGTGTTAATGCCACATTCAATGGAAGGAATGATTACCTGCTTGCAGCATCAGACATGGCAAACAACGAAGTGCATGCTGGCTTTCACCAATAGCCCACACACAAGAGTATGTCACCAGAAGCACACTGGAGAAAAGCTTTGCCTTGGTCTTTCAGCATCTTATTAAACTGCAGCAAAGTGCTTTCCAGGTCTTGGCTAGCAGAGAGGTATGGATGGGCTATGAGGGGGAATCTGAAAAATAAGGACTCTGTTCAAATAGCTTCCATTCCTTTTCCCTGGCACCCCAACCACTTGCCTCCCATCACCCACAACATCAGGTAGAGCCCTATATAGAGCCCACTTGATGGCTAAATGTGTCCCTGCAAAGCTACAGATGGGCAAGGATTGGCAGGATCCTCACAGCCTCCAAAACCCAAAGCATGTCAATCAATCACAACTGAACAGTCAGTGCAGGGAAATTTGCAATCAATCTCCATCTCTGGGACATTTTATATAGGCTAATAGGAAACATCCCCTGGGTGTTTAACACTATATAGCGCTGTCATATTTTTGTTTAACATGACAAACAATCATTTATGTTTATGAACCATAAAGCTTACATTTCAAAGCTCCATTGTCTCAGTCTCTCCATCTTTACTTGCTGCTGAGTAGCTTTTTGGCTTATGAAGAACAATAAACAAGAGTAAAAGAATAACAGTGGATGTCGGCGAGAAGGACGAATTGTTGCTTGCATGACTTTTTTGTTTTAGAGGCTGGTAGGGGCGCAGTGTCTAGAGATTGTATTGCCTCATAATAACTGAGATATATGTGAAATACTCTGCCCTCGTCATCCCTGGTGGCTAATGGGGAAGTGCGGAAGTACTCACTAAACCAGGCTTCTCTTTGTCCTCATGTTCCTCCTCCTCTGAAGTGAAGGAAATTCATCACCTTCCATCTCATAAAACTTATGTCCTTACTGTGCAAGGCCCAGCACCCTACACCACAATCATTACGGGAACAATTCCTTGTACATGCCTAAGAGTCATCCAGATTAATCTAAGTGCCTGAATTGTATCTTTAAATTCTGGATAACTTACTTAATAACAAATTGCTTGCTTAATTTCTGTTGTATTCTTCCCTTAGGTTGCTGACGAACATTCCATCAGCCACATCCTTGGAGGTAGCCCTCATCTCCAATGAACTATCAGCTTATTCTACTTGGAAATGCAAATATCTGTGAGAGACATGAGCAGTGCAGGATGCAGGCATCATATTAGATATTTTGGTATCTTACACACACATGCAGGATAAGCTTTCAGTAATTGCAGACAAGCTGAATATTGGCTGAGCTGAATCCCAATTGGTGACTCCTCTTGATGATTTAAGGGTACTTTGTCACAGGGTGCAATCTATGACTATCTGTGTTAGTTGGATTCAGTAAGAGCAGTAGAAAGCCCTCTTATTTTGACTTGCCTCATTAAAAGCAAAATGACGTTAGTATTGGACTGAGCACATGTGGCATCAGTCATCTGGGAGCTATGCTTACAGGCACAAGATTGAGAGATTCTACAAAAGACACCATTAGATCCTGGAAGGTCCTGAAAGTAAAGAAGTTAATAGTGGTGTGACATTGATGCCCAGTGGCAACATATGCCTTCCTGTTTTACTTGATGGAGGACTTCTTCCAAGAATCTGCAAATGTCAGCAATAAGAAGTCTGAGTCTTATGAGGCACTGGTTCTCAGTCATGTTCCAAAAGCTAATTCTCTACCTCCACTATATTGGGTGCATAATGAACTTGTTCATTCTCTCTGTCCTGTGGAGCTGCAGATGGTTGGGGAAAAAGCAGCTGCTGCTCCTCATGTTCCTCACCAGAGGTCCAATGTAGAGCTGCATAAACTAGTCCCATGCTGATAAGAGGGCTGATAGCTGAGCAGCACAGATCAAAGAGAAAATGCCTAAGGTATCATGAAGAACCTCCCAAGTCTTTGAAATCAGTTCCAAAGCAGTGAAAGCTCACCCTCAGAACAAACCCTGTGAGCAAAAGTCTTTCATTTAGGCAAGGAAGTAGGTGTTATATCTCACTATTGAAAAGCTTTCTTGGCTGCCAATTGCTCAGACCCCTCAATCCCTGTTGTCTTTTCATCTTACTTTACCTGGAGAATTAAATGAAACTCAACAAACTTGTACGCTCAGAATTGAAATCAGAATTCCTGGTGAAAACTACAGTTAATGACTATTTAACATATATACATGACAGACACACTTGTTCCTCAGGAGTTCCCAGCCCACTGCTGGAAATGCTCAGGTCAAAGACAGGAATTGGTGGACTCCTTCTGGCTTCCCAACACCCTCATAATTTCTGGTACTTTAACCTACCACCCTCACACAATCTAGAACACTTCTACAAATGCTAATTTTGACTTGAAATGTCTTGAAAATTACAATCATGATGCTGAGAATATGAAATCAAAATTTTCCATATGCTGTTGGTACTCTTCAGTGACCTCAATGAAAATACCCAACAGCAAACAGACTTGAGGACAGTTGGAACAGGAAGTACAGTGGTGTTGGAGGAATGATTTTATAATAAATTGGAAAATCACAAGAAAACTGCTTCAAATGCTCACTCATTTAAAAAAAAGAAATCAACAATATATGTTTAAATACCACCCTCTTGTGGTCAGATGTTACAGTATTTCACAAACAGGATTTTGGATTTCTGTGTTATCTGCAATTGGAAATCCAGGCATAAACTGTGCTCTAAGTTGAGTTAGTGTTCTGAAGCAAAATTATGATTCAAGTTTCTGCTTGAATTCTGCTCAAACTCCCTTGGATAATCACAATATAAAATCTTCCATAAACTGTACAATAAGGCAGTGTTTTACATTACTATTCAATTTTATTCTTGCATTAAGTATTTCCTTGATGAATTTAAAATAGTTGCCTGGGGAGTTTTAATAATAAGTTAAAAATGAGTAGATCAAAAAAATGCATTTTAATAAGTGCATCACAGGAATAAGCTGATTTTAAATCATTGAAAATTACTTAAAAGAAAACTATACAAAATAACTTACTGGTTACACATTGGCATATACTAGCCAATTTTATTTCAGCAATATTTAAAAGCTTTAAAGGTGTCTGTTAGTGCCTTTGCACCCAAAAAAAATTAATCTTAAGAACCTCCTTCAAGGCCCACAAATGGCTACAATTATTAGAAACTCAGAATATTGATTACTTCAATCCAGGAATTAAAACCTTCACTTAATTGTCATGTCTCACTATTTAAGGCTTTTTAGCCTGTCAATTGTTCAGTCCCATCAATCCCCACCGTCCTCTTGCCTTATTTTAACTGGAGAATTACATTAAGCCCAACTGGGTAGGACTGCATTTCAGAAAAATATTTTCTGAAGTACTGCATTGGATATAATTTGCATTTAAAGTTCATCAAACTTTGCCAATTTCTGGCAAATTGCACTAAAAAAAGCAGCACCACCTGACTGCTGCTTTATAGCTTTTCATTTCATAGGTTGTATTTATTCTATAGCAAAATATACTCTCAGCATGTTTGCTAATTTTTTATTTGAGAAGGAAAGGAGAGAGTGCAGAATGTAGTGTTAAAGTCATAGCTAGGCTGTAGAGAAAGATCAACTTAATATGAGGTAGGTCCATTTAAAAGTCTGATGGCAGCAGGGAAGAAACTGTTCTCTAGTCAGTGTCTTCAACTTTTGTATCTTTTTCCCAATGGAAAAAGATGGAAGAGTATGTCTGAAATGCACAGGGTCCTTGATTATGCTGGCTAATTTTCCGAGACAGCGGGAAGTGTAGACAGTGTCAATGGCTGGGAGACTAGTTTGCGTGATAGACTGGGCTTTGTTCACAATGCTTTGTCCCTCTTTTTGCAGTCTTGGACAGAGCAGAAGCCAAACCAAGCTGTGATACAACCAAACATTTTTTATGGTGTATCTGTAAAAGTGGGTGAGAGTTGTAGCAGATATGCCAAACCTCCTAAGTTCCCTGAGAAATTTGAGGTGTTGGTGGGTTTTCTTAACTGGACTAGGCCAGTTGCTGGTGGTCTGGAAACCTAGAAACTTGAATCTCTCAACTATTTCATCCCCGCTGATGTGGACAGGGGCATGTCCTCCACTGCGCTTCCTGAAGTCGATTATTGTCTCCTTTGTTTTGTTGACATTGAGGAAGAGATTATTTTCATTGCACCAGTTCACCAGATTCTCTGTTTCCTGTATTCTGTCTCATCATTATTTGATATCTGACCCACTATGGTAGTGTCATCATCAAACTTGAAAATGAAGTTGGAGGGGAATTTGGCCACAAATAGGTGTATAAGGAATATAGTAAGGGGCTGAGGACACAGCCTTGTGGAGCACTGATGTTCAGGATGATCATGGAAATGTTGTTGCTGCCTATCCTTACTGATTGCGGTTTGTGGGTTAGGGAGTCTAACATCCAGTCACAAAGGGAAGAGCTGAACCCCATGCCATGGAGTTTGAAATGACTTCTGTAGGAATAAGAGTGTTGCAGGCTGAGCTGTAGACAGTAAATAAAGTCTGACATAGTGCGTTTGCTGCCTAGGTGTTCCAGGGCTGAGTGTAGGCCCAGGGGAATGGCATCTGCTGTGGTTCTGTTGCAACAATAGGCGAACTGTAGTGGATTTAGGCAATCTGGGAAGTCAGAATTGATTTGTGCCATGGCTAACCTTCTGTAGCACTTCATAATGTTGTATATCAGGGCCACTGAATAACAGTCATTAAGGCAACGCTGCCTGCCTTATCTATGGTACTGGGAGATGGTCATCTTTTTGAAGAAGATAGGGATCTCAGATTGGTGTAAAAAGAGGTTAAAGATGTCTGCAAATACCTCCATCAGCCGATCCTTGCATAGTCTGACTGCTTGTCCAGGTGCTTCATCCCGGCCTGTTGCTTTTCATGGGTTGACTTTTGAGAAGGTGGTTCTGACGTCTGCGATGGTGACCTTGGATACAGGTTCATTTGAGGCTTCCAGGTTGGAGACCAAGCTCTCGCTGACCTCTTGCTTAAAATAGGCATAGAATACATTGAGTCATCAAGGAGGGGTGCATTGGTGCTGGTGATTTTTTGCATCTTGTAGCTTATGTCTTGCAGACGTTGCCATAGTTGGTGGGAGCCCTTGTGGAAAACCTGGGACTCCAGCATTTCTGATGGATCTCCGTAGATCATATCTGGATTTCTTGTATAGATCAAGTTTGCTCGACTTGAATGCCTCAGACCTGGACTTCAGCATTCTGTGGATATCCCTGTTTATCCATGGTTTCCGGTTGGGAAACACAGGTGTGCTTTTTTGGCACACAATCTTCTACACACTTACTAATGAAGTCAGTTACTGTAGTGGCGTACGCATTCATGCTGAGTTTTAAATATTAACCATGCTCCCATTTCAGTTTTTCCTTTTAAACAGGGAGCAGCAGCACAGCCTTGTGATCTGATTTAGCACTTTCCTTTGGCATTGCTCAAAACTTGAAGCAATTCCATAGGAGATCATCCGATTCCTCAGACCAATATTACATGATTTTCTTTAATGGACTCTCCCATTTCAGTTTTGATTTTAAGCAGGGAACAGGAGCACAGCCTGGTGGCCTGATTTACTAAAGTGTGGCTGGGCGCTAGAAAGGAGGCATGTTTGATATTTGTGTAGCAGTGGTCTAGAATGTTTGGGCCTCTGGTGGAACAGGAGACACGTTGGTGGTAGCTTGGTAGGACACTCTTGAACTTGGCCTAATTGAAGCGCCCAGTTGTGATGAACAAGGCCTCAGGATGTTTCGTCTCAAGGCTACTTGTGGTGGTGTATATTTCATCCAGCACAGTTTTCACAACTGCATGGGGTGGGATCTGAGCTGTTGTCTGGATAACAAAAGTGAGGTAGTAGGAGCGACATTTTAACATCCTAAAATAGGTCTGGGGAGCAGAAGCTCGCTAGTGTTGCTATGTCTAGGCACCAAGAGGTGTTGATCAGAAGGCAGACACTACCTCCACTATTTATTATTTATAATAAATCAGTTTATTATTTCATGCACTGTAAGTACTTTCAATTTACCTTCTTCTGACAAAGAGCCAAAACATTAACTCTGTTTTCTCTCCTTACAGATGCTGCCAGAAGTTACTGTTCTTGTTTCAGATTCCAACACCTGCAGTATTTTGTTTATTTTACCAATAATGAAGTCACTCTGAAGACTATGGACGTTGACACAATACCACACAGCAGAAGCTCTCCATACTTTCCATTTCTTTACTGTATAAAAAAATTTTAAACACAATACCATATAATTCATGAAATCTATTTTAGGAGTTCTATTCCGCAAGAAATATTAAGATTCAAACTTTATAAGATTTGCTTTTCCTTTGGCATTGCTCAAAAGCCAGTCTAAAAGTGTTCTGACTGGTATGAGATGTACTACCATAGTATTAATGCTAGGGCAATGAATCCAGACTTGTATTCCCTCTGCAATCTGCAGAATGAAATGAGGAATCTCTATTTCTTTCAGAACTTATGAAGAAAACCAGCAACTGGCTTTACTAGCCTCTTTTAAAGTTGAAAATACTGTTTATTGAGAAAGAAGTATTTTTGTTCAGCTTATTTGAGGAGAGAAGACCCACGAGTTTGACAGGATTGCAAATCAGTCACAACGACACATGAACATAAACTTATTTCAATTTTTCAGTGAAGCTTATTTCTTTTCTGTTGTTGGTTAATATGCTGCTGTGTATCTGCTGCTATTTCTGGTTTAAAACAACTTCTGCATCACTTTCTTTTGGGTAAGCTTATCATCATATTTTATAATGTTAGGCAATGGCAGTTACTTTTTTTAAGCAGCAAGCAACATCAGGCACCAAGAACAACTGAAGCATTTTCAGGAAGCTTCCCTGAGTATATTGAAATACAAAGTACAAAATGTATTAATAGCTGGCTTCAACATTTTTGGTATTGGTCAGTGGGCACTCCCAACCATTCTGCCTGGTAGCCCACCGCAAATCTGCTTCCTAATGCGCCATGTTGGTAAAGCTATGATTTAGAGCCATTTCCTTCCTTTTTATGACTTTGCCATTAGTAAGGATTACCTTAGCTTCCATATAAAATGTTAAAAATTTTATTACATTGAATTACCTTATCCCCTTTGTCAAAGAAACAGTCATGCACAGTGGTACATACATGAGTACACTCTGCAACTTAATTTTTTTTCCCCCAGTTAACTTTTGTTCAGCCTTTTCTTATTGCTACAACTCTTTCTACTATGAAATGCATATTGATGTTTTCTATGTAGAAGAAGAATATGGATTTGTGATGACACACATCAAATGAAATTATTAACTGCCAGAAAAGGGCCACAGGTCATAGATAAGGAGGATGCATGTACATATACACAAAATGGGTAATGAAATTCACGGAGATTATAACATTCAATATTTGTACAAAAATAATTGCATGCATTTACTGTGTCAATGATTTGACTTCATGAGCTTAAAGGGATGTTTCTGTCCACTGTGGAACATAGAATATATTGTCAGTATAGCAAAAATATCCTTGACCCTGTTCTAATTCTGCACCATTCACTTCAATTAAAGAAAACAAACCTAAAACCCAGGAAGAGCGTGTTCGAAACCTGTGGCAGATTGCATTCAAAGAGGAATCATGGGTTTAATCATTGATCAGAAGTGAAGAATGAATGGCAAAGATGTTTGGTGAAATGGTTTCATCTGCTGCTGAGCAAACATACATCAAAGCCAAAGGTCCTGCTGAGAGTCACTTTGTGATTGACACCTCAAATAATGACTCATTAGTATGAACTATCAAGGATATCCTTTGTCTTATTGCATAAGAAGATAAGAAATAAGAGCACAAGAATCACAAAAGACACGCTGATCTGAACAGAACTACAAAATTAGTTAGGCAATATTGGGCAATGGCAGTTACCTTTTTTTTAAGCAGCAAGCAACATCAGGCACCAAGAACAACAACTGAAGCATTTTCAGGAAGTTTCTCTGAGTATATTGAAATCTGAAGTACAAAATGTGATGACAGCTGGCTTCAACATTTTTGCTATTGGTCAGCAGGCACTCCGATCCATCCTAACTGGTAGCCCACCACAAATCTGCTTCCTAATGTGCCATGTTGCTAAAGCTATGATTTAGTGCCATTTCCTTTTTATGACTTTGCCATTAGTAAGTAGGGATTACCTTGGCTTCCATATAAAATGTGAAAGAACTCCATGAATCTATTACTATTTAATTCAAATTTAAATTCAAATTTAAACCGTAGCACTCTAAAACTGAGTGACAGCATGTTGTTTCTTTGAGTGGTGTTAAACGCAAACTATTAATTTTCCATGAGTCAGTCATTGACTGCTATCTTTTGGCAACACACTGTAACATGCTTTCCTGCCTCAAATTGGGAGAAAATCAGGTGCTGTAGCATGTTGCTGCTGACTTGTCTGACCAAATTCTCTGCTTACTCCTACTGGCACCTCTTCACTACCCATCATATGCAACTGCTTGCAGAAAGGGGAGGTCTAATCCCTGACTTATTTCCCTCCTATCTGCTCCTCTGTCCATTTTCCAGAATCGTCAGAACTGTAGCTGTTGTACTTGGATTAGGGGTTGATTTGCCCCAGTGGATGTAGAAGGCCCAGGAAAGGAATCCTTTTCTTCCATATCATCCCAAGTACACCATGCATATTTTGAATCTGGCATGACATTTTGTTTGTTCTCAACTATTCTTTTGAAATCTTAATTTCCATTCCATTCTTCCCTCTGCCTCCTTCTGTTCCACTCTACTGCTATCTAATTTTCTCCCTTTTCCTTCCTTTGCTGCCCCTCTGAAACTCTCTACTTGTGCTCTCTCTCTCACTAACAGACAGTGTTTAAGAAGCCCTAACTGACACCTTAATTGCAAGTAAAAGCAACTGGCTTTTTTGTCTTTCTGAAAGAGGAAATGTTGTTCCTTACAATCATTATTGACAGTTTGTTTTTGGTATCATGTTCTGGATGAAACTAATTGGCTGATATTGTGATAACTGAAATTAATTAGATGAAGCAGCATAACCATGTTTAGGTTTTCTTGACACAGCAACTTATAATGCAAATTAAGTACAAGGGTATGGTTTAGAGTTGGATTAGAAACTTAAAGGAGACCATAAGGTTTTTATCGAAAACAACTACGCAGTGCCCAACACTCCTTAAAGAGTTCATTTTATATTAAGCATATAATATCTGTACATGGATTCTTTTTTGAGCAAACTGTTGACTTTTCCAGTGATGAATATTAATTTTAAATCCTGTTAAATGACTATTCCTTTCAGTTCTATGTGTGAGGTAATTGGTCAGCAAATATGATGCACAACAGGAAAATGGAAATTCGAATCAACATGATATTTTGTTTCATCATGTGTACAGATCCTTTCAAATAAACTTCATTGAGCACTGGGCACTTCTAAGTAGGTCAATTTTTCAATTTTAATGCAAATCTCAGGGAGAAGTGTGCTCAAGGCATTATTTTGCTTTACAAAGCAATCACTTGGAAATCTATTTTTATTTCACCATTTGTAACTCCTAAAATATCAGTTTTATTTTCAAAAACCTGACAATTAGTCTTTGGAATAAATGCCCTGTAATTAATGCAAAATCACAGTTAGACTTTATAGAAAATCTGCAAAGCCTAATTACACAAAGATAAATTAAAAAAAACTCATTTTGTATTAGGTACTATATCAACAGCAAAGTCAGATGACTCATAAAATTGATGGCTAAAAATGCAGGAAGAGTTGAAGAAACTGCTGGGTGCTACTGAATTTACCAGAATATATATAACCAAATGGACTGCAGCAATTCAAGAATGCTGCTCACCACCACCTTCTCAAGGGCAATTGGGGGTGGACAATAAAATTGCTGATTAGCCAGCAACACCCAGATCCCATTAAAATCATTTTAAAAATGCTTTTCCCTAGATGAATGCATTTTCAGCAAATAAGTTAGCAAGGGATGGAATTTTAGACATGAATGCTGTCTGGGTTAGGTAGCACTCAATGTGTTTTTTTTGACTGGTACAAAATATTGAGACCGTAGCTCCACAAAAGTACAAATACTGAGGTTTGGTTTAAGCATCATCAATTCTCATGGTGTTGTATTTACAATGTTCTAAAACTAACGGACCAGTCACATCTCTTCAGTGCTGTAAAGAACAAACATTAACGTGTTCTATTAGCAGTTCTATTCCCATCAACGTACGGTGAAATAAATGAAAGTTTGACTGTGATTTAAATTCCGGATTGGTCAAGCACTTGCTTGTAACTCACACCAATTTTTGGAGCAACCTGAGATCTGTTTTATTAACCAGGACAGAAATCCATGAACACCAATATGTGATATTAAATGATCATTGGAACTCATTTTTGACTGTACCTGGGACCTCTTGGTGAATTAATTTGGCCTTAATTCATCTAGGATTTTAAAAAATATTTCATTTTGCCTCTCAGGAGATCGGGGATGGTATTGCTAAGATGCAACATGGCTGAATGGAATATGCTCAATGGACCAGCTGGTCTTTTTTTTGTATCTTACATATATTAAGTTACATTTAAAATAAATGTAATTTACAGTGTATTCCAAGGCAAGCTATCAGAATTGTAATAACATTGATAATAGCATTCAAGTTTTATTTGAGTACATTATCATATTATTTCCTCGATATGTTACTTCCTTTTGAATGTGTATTTGCAGTGGTTAGTGAGTTGACTGAACTGCAAAACTGACAAGCATCAGCAGATTTTTCTGACAACATATATAACTGACTGCAAAGTTGGGCTATGCATGAATCACCTCTACTTGCACTGCACTGACGTCATGGCCCAGGTTTTCACCACAAGAAGGCTCTCCATCATGTGAAAATAGTGAAAAAAATCGAAAGTCTTGTCCCCGAATGCGACTCTTTTCATTTTCATGGAAGTGGGATTTGGGGAGACCACATTTTGCACATGTATGTTTTTAAAGAGACAGTTGGCCATTTAAATTTAAAATTAATTTAAATTTAATTAGACTTCAGCAAGGCATTTGACAAGGTCCCACATGCAAGACTTCTTGAGAAGGTGAGAGGCCATGGGATCCAAGGGGCTTTGATCTTGTGGATCCAGAACTGGCTGCCTGCAGAAGGCAGAGGGTGGTTGTGGATGGCTCTTTTTCTGCATGGAGGTCGGTCACCAGTGGAGTGCCCCAGGGATCTGTTCTAGGACCCTTGCTGTTGTCATTTTCATAAATGACCTGGATGAGGAAGTGGAGGGATGGGTGAGTAAGTTCGCCGATGACACGAAGGTCGGTGGTGTTGTGGATGGTCTGGAGGGATGTCAGAAGTTGCAGCATGACATCGACAGGATGCAAGACTGGGCGGAGAAGTTGCAGATGGACTTCAACGCGGATAAATGTGTTGTGGTCCATTTTGGCAGATCCAACGGGATGTATGAGTACACTATCAAAGGTAGGAGTCTTAGCTGTGTGGAAGAGCAGAGGGATCTTGGCGTCCGCGTCCATAAGACTCTCAAATCGGCCTCCCAGGTGGAGGATGTGGTTAAGAAAGCTTACGGTGTACTGGCCTTCATTCATCGAGGGATTGAATTCAGGAGTCAGGAGGTAATGCTGCAGCTTTATAGGACCCTTGTCAGGCCACACTTGGAGTACTGTGCGCAGTTCTGGTTGCCTCACTACAGGAAGGACCTGGAAGCTATTGAAAGGGTGCAGAGGAGATTTACAAGGATGTTGCCTGGATTGGGAGGCATGCCTTATGAAGACAGGTTGAGTGAGCTGGGACTGTTCTCCCTGGAGAGACGAAGGTTGAGAGGCGACCTGATAGAGGTTTACAAGATTTTGAGAGGAATAGATAGGGTGGACTCTCAGAGACTATTTCCCAGGGCTGAAATGGTCGTGACGAGAGGGCACAGATTTAAGGTGCAGGGAAGCAAGTACAGAGGGGATGCTAGGGGAAAGTTTTTCACTCAGAGGGTGGTGAGTGAATGGAATTGGCTGCTGTCGGTAGTGGTCGAGGCGAACTCGCTGGGGTCTTTTAAAAGACTTCTCGATGAGTATATGGGATCCAATGGGATTGGGAGTTATAAATAGGTCTATGGCTGGGTAGGTTTTGATGCGTTCGGCACAACTTGTGGGCCGAAGGGCCTGTTTGTGCTGTAGTGTTCTATGTTCTAAATCATCAGCTGCCTCCACTGAAGTGGGATTTTGGCTTGCTAGGAAAGTGAAATATGAAGTGTGTAATTAGAACAGGTAAAAGCAGATTTGAATTTCTGAATTCATTTGGATGGCCAGGATACCATTTTGGAGGGGCAAGATGCACCTTTGGATCCGGTCCTGGGATACCTTGGCCTCCAAAGTAGATTAATGACCCTTGGAAGTGCTAAAATCGTGAGCTCATTACTGTCAACAGTCCTGTCAAAATCATTTACCAAAAGTAATTGCCAGAACTATCAGAAGTATCTGTCAAACGGAGCTATCAAGACATTTAAGAGTTCAGCCTCTTTGAAAAAAAAATCCCTGGAGCATTAAAGGGATTGCTTGCTATTTCACTCTGTCTGTTGACATAAGCCTGTAGGTCTTCTATTATTGAGTTAGCGCTGAATGATTAATTTCTCAACTATCCATTATTGCAGTCGACGTGCAATCAGTTTGATTCTGACGTAGTGCACAGTAGTTAGCACTGTTGCCTCACAGCACCATGGATCCGGGTTCAACTCCAGCCTTGGGTAACTGTCTTGAATGCAGTTTGCACGTTCTTCCTATGTCTGCATATGCTTTCTCTATGGGCTCTGGTTTCTTCCATAGTCCAAAGATATGCAGGTTAAGTGGATTGGCAATACTAAACTGCTACTTATTGTTTCAAAATGGTTAGGGGGATTAGTGGGGTAAATATGTGGGATTATGGGGATAGGGCCTGAATGGGATGCTATCGTAGAGTCAATGCAAACTCAATGGGGTTGAATGGCCCCCTTCTATACTGTAGGGATTCTATGATTAACAGCTAAAAATGGTTTTTGATTCTGATGCAGAGCTATGAATTTCAATGCTTGTTGTTGTAAGGACTTATGCACTTGAATGGAATGTTTGTTGTTATAATACTTCTAGTTGAAGGAACGCAAACATAAGAAATGTATTTTTATGAACGAAAATGTTTTTTCAGTCTGATCTCTATTACTTCCAATTCAAGCAATATTCTTCTAATAGATTTGAACCCCCTTTTCAAAATCAGTTAGCAACAAACAGGTTTATGTGCTATACAGTCCTCGAGCCTCCAGAATACCTCTGGAGAGAGAGGTCTAATTCTCCAAGCAGGTCCCAAAAAGCAGTCTCCAGAGATAGAGAGACAGAGACACCCCTTGCTTTTTTCAGAGGGGGCAATAACTGCCTGCTTTTCTCCATAAGCTTTGCTCCTTCCCTTAAGTACATGACTGGCTCTGTCAACCAACCTAATCAAAATCCTATTCTGAAACTCCAGGGGAAAACCAAGTAAATGAAAATACATTAACTCAGAGTAACGCAAACGCATCCTAGCTAAAACCAATCATTAGTTTGCATTCTTAGCACCTGAGCTGCCTGGTGCTCAAACAAATCAGCACTGTGTAAAATAGAGCTGAATTTCAAACATGCCTCTTACAAGAAACATGATATAGATACACTTTTTTAAACCACTGTATCATCACAGTGGGGGAAATTGTTAATGCCTCCTACATAACATTCCTCACATAAAAGCAGTGCACGAAAAAGTTCATGAATACTGTCTTGAGAATAATGTAAAAGAATGATAATTTGAACATTAATGCGGTGAACAAAGCATTCATGGCATTTACTATTACACGTCCTTCACATGGCTTATTTTCTGACAACGTCTTAAATGTCAGTGAGGTAGTAGCATGCCCTAGATAGCTTCAGCCCTCGTGTAGAGATGTTCCTTTGTTCAAAGTTTACAAGCATTCAGCTCAAGATAATTCTCCGATCAATAGCAGAATTGTGATAGACTTAAGAGGCACACTTCAAGAGGATATAGGCTGGTAGAATGTTTGGAGGAGTGTAAAATGGTACAGTTTGGTAGGAAGGATGAGAAGAGAGAATAAAGTGTGTCCAGGAGTGGAGAGACTCAGGGCATTATGTGCACAAGTCATTGAAAGAGGCAGGACAAATTGAGGAAGTAGATAAAAAGGCATATAGGATTTTTGGCTTTAAAAATAGAGGTCTAGAGTACAAAAGCTAGGAAATGATGACGAACCTTTAAAAATGGTTCAGATTTCATCTACAGAATTGTGCACAATTGGGGGAAGGAAATAAAAGCTTTAGAGAGGGCTCAAAAATGATTTATAAGAATAGCTTTAGAGATGAAGGACTTCAACTACATAGTTCTTCTTAGAGCAGGGAGAAGAGATTTGATAGAAGTGTTCAAAATCATGAAGAGTATAGGCAAAATAGATAAAGAGAAACTACAAGTGTTGAGACAAGTTTAAAATGGTTTGCACTAGAATGAATAGTGATATGAGGAAAACTTTTTTTTTACAAACCAAGTGGTTACGATCTGGATTGCACTGCCTGAGAATGTGGTGGAAAGACTTTGAATCAGAGTTTTGAAAAGGAAATTGGATAAACACCTAAAAAGAAAATACATAAAGGCCACAGGGAAAAGCAGGGAGAGTGAAACTAGCTGAATTGCTCCTTGAAGAGCTGGCATAGAAATGATGGACCAAACAACTATTTCTCTGCTATAACCATGCTATGAAAAATTCTTGAGTTACAAGGAGAACAATCAAAGAACACTTCGCTTTTACACTTGGGTCGGTGGTTGCAGGTGTTTTTGACAAGTGCATTGCTATGAGGAACAGCAAAGGGATATAAAAAATTATTGATGTTAACCGTGACATTCTTCATTGTATTTCTCACAAAAATTCTGTTAAGACTGCATTAAACCATCATGTTGGGAATATCAGTGATGCACTTATCCTTATGCTTAGTAAAAGTCAAGACATTGATCTCACATACATCAACTGAAGTAGAGATGGATTTTCCAGATAAGGAGCAGAAATGGAAGATTGGTATCAAGAAGAAAAATTTCCATAGACACTGTTTATTAGTAAAACTTTCCCTAGAATGAAAGAGAGGATTTAGGATTAAAGATGCAGCTACACACTGAAAGCTAACATTGCACATGATTTAAAATGCAGTTGCAATCAGAATGCATAGTTTTAACCAAATGATGGAGACTTTTGCAGGAAAGAGAAACAGGAATGTGGTCAACTAGTGATAGAGTGCTCCTCTCGTCACAAAGATCTGCTTTAAATTCTAGACCTGAAGCTGCCTTCTTGTCAGCTACAAATTGTAAATCTACTTAAGAACAAATATAGAAATAAAAACAGAAATTGCTGGATAAACTCAGAAGATCTGGCAGCACCTGTGTAGAAAAACAGAGTTAACGTTTCGGATCTAACTGACCTTTCTACAGAACAGATCCTTCAACAGCAGATTTACAGCCCAGTTTTTATAATCATGAATCTACAGCAAACAGATGCTCATAATCCTTTACAAAGGCATTCCCAAGGTTTAAAGAAAACTACACAGAAGACTACTTACAGTGAAATGTTACAAAAATGCACAACATGGAGGTTGAGTATAGAGCCCAAAACTTGCACACTGCTTCAATTCTTACTATGCTTGACTTGGAAGAATAGGCAGTGAGTGTGAAAAGTTGAAAAACGTTCCATTATTGTCTCCTCATCCCTGCCTATCTGAACTCTAGATCTGGCTATTTCATGGCACTCCTGACTGCCTTCCCACATTCTACCCTCTGTAATCCTGAAGTCATTGAAATTTTATAATGTGTCTAAACTTGTACTGTCCCAATCACCTCTGTGCTTGCAGATCTGCACCAGCTCCCAGTCAAGTAAAGTCTTGATTTTAAAATTCTCATCTGTGTTTTTAAATCTGGTAAGTAGTCTCACAACACCAGGTTAAAGTCCAACAAGTTTATTTGGTAGCAAAAGGCACTACCTTTCGGAGCGCTGGCTGCCCCTTTGTCAAGTAAGTGAAGAGGCAGCTAGCACTCCGAAAACTTGCTATCAAATAAACCTCTTGGACTCTAACTTGGTGTTGTGAGGCTTCTTATTGTGTTTATCCCAGTCCAACACCAGCATCTCCACGTTATTTTTAAATCCCTCCATATCTCCACCCTGACAACCTTCTGAGATATCTATGCTCCTCTAATTCTGGCCTTATAAGGATTCCTGATATTAATCTCTCGCTGACTGCTACTGGTGGTCACGTTTTCAGTTGCCTAAGCTCCAAGTTTCGGAATGTCTCCCTCATCTGTCCACACCTCTCTTCCTTGCTTTCCTGCTTTAAAACATATCTTAAAACCTACCTTTCTGACTAAGGTTTTGGTCATCTGATCTGATACTTCCTTACGTAGCTTGATGTCATATTTTGTTCTATATTGTTCCTGTGAAGAAACTTGGATGCTTCAGTAAAGGTACGTATAGAAGTTATTATTATTCAGAATCCTGGTGACCACAAAAATTACATTTGTGGTAATGTTTCTCCCTTGGCAATTGCTTAAAACCAGAAAGGTCTAGAACAATTTACTCCCTGTCTTCCAATTGGTATTTCCCTGCAGAAACATGATTGGTTCTCAATGGCACAATATGTAATTGTCCAAAGCTGATGCCTTGCTACAGTAGAAAATTATCACTTTAACAATTGGTCAGCAATCATTATCTGATAATTATCAAACTAGTTCCATCCATAACGAATATCCAGCACATCAGATAATTTATATGGACTAACCAACAAGCTGCTATTGCTACCCCAAATCTGCAAACTACAGAATGTGACTCTTGTTATTTCTAGGTCTCACCATAGAAGGGGAACAGTTATAAAGTTATCAAGCTAATAAAACCAGCCTTTTATTCCTGCTGATTTTGGACTGGTACATTTGAAGAGCAAAACAGTAGCAGCAGCATTTTAACCCAGAATCATTAAGGTACAAAACATATGTTGTAAAGGGCCAGCAATACAACGTGGTCAAGTCTTTTTCCACAGAATTAGGGAAAATCAAGACATCTACAGACAAGTCCCCATTGGCTCTGTTTTTGTGCTGAAAAATCTCAGCAAGTCTGACAGCATCTGTGGAGAGAGAATAGAGCCAATGTTTTGAGTCTAGGTGACCCTTCGTCAAGTCCCCATCGACCTTGGGTATCCTCAAGAACATGATTTCACCATGGTATAGGCAGATGCTTAAAAATCCTCAGCTGCTGAATGACACATGGGATACAATTAAAAATAAATGCACAGCACAAAATTAAATCCTTCAAACAGCATATCTATATTTGACAGTCTGTATAAAGTTACGTAACTATATGGCCTTGTGAGTTACCAGAATGGGATACTTAGAGGGATGACCAAGCCTGCACACCACAATCGTATCTGTGGTTCTATTTTTTTTCCCTTTTGGTGTAGTTCCTATGCAAATACCTGAGATTCACTTGATTGTTTGTTAATCTTGGTTATATTACTAGAGAAAGCTACTAAATGGACACCAACGGCTCTTCTATGAGGAGGAAACACTGCAGGACATGTCAGTCTTAAATGCTTTAGCATACCTGCTGATGGACAGTTGCAGAGAAAAGCTTGACAGATGTCTGAAGATAAGTTGATCCTTCTGTCAAAATATCTAAAAGAAAACAAAATTAAGTAGATTAAAAACTGCATGCTTTCATAGAAAATACCTTTCAGCAATATAAAAGGTTAATATAGCTATAAAAAATAATTGTTTTGTGGATAGATGTCATTATAATTATAGGCTACTTTTATATAGTAGATAGGCAATTACCAGCATGCAATATTCTGCTGAGATTATGAGGCACTCATTTTTTAAAAAATCTTTCTAGAATTACTTCCCATATGTATTTTTTAAAAGTATCTATCATTGATATGGTGGAGTCACTATTCTGTTTTTGAATTGTTTTATATTTCATATTTATTTTCCAGTTCCCCCCTCCACCCCAACTTCCTCTCTTTCCAGGAAAATAGTTCTACTGGTTCTCTGATATAATACTATGCACAGTTCCAGTCTACAAATCAACAATGAAGATACCAGAACCGAGCAATAATAATTATCAGGAAGAATTTAATAGGTTGGGCTCTGATTCCAAAAAAGAGGATTGGTGTTGTCTTGTGGACAGTCCAAAACTCAAAGTCTTAAATATAATACAGTCACTCATACGTCAATATCAAATTCAGGAGAAGTCAAAAATAGTTAAAATCTGGAACTCCTATAATGTGGAGTAGTTCAGACACCTTAAGGGGAAGCTCACTAAGTACATGAGGAAGAAAGCAGATAAAATGCAATGAAAATTGGCATGGAACCATTTGAGTTGAATGGCCTTTGTTTTGTTGTAACTTCAATTTATAATTAGACAGAACACATTTAATATTAGGCTTAAGGAAGTCTTTAAAAAACATTGTATCTGATTACGTCACAAATGACATACTAGGTGTGTGAAACAAAGGTAAAATGTTTTCTTTGTGCTTCTTGCACTGTCTGCAGCCTGTGACAGTGTTGATCACACCATCCTCCTCCAACAACTCTTCAGTGATATCCAACTGGATAGGACTCCTTTCGTCTGGCTCCAGTCCTATTGTCAATCTAATCATAGACAGAAAATCTCTTACAATGGCTTTTCTTCCTCTTCCACCACTTTCTATTTCTCATCTAAAGGCTGCCTCTAGATGACATCAACTTAAGACATGTTGTTTATTTTCACATGTAAACTGATGATACCCAGCTCTATCCCACCACTACGTCTCTCAACTCCTCCATTATTGCTAATCATTAGACTGCTTATTCAACATCTGAGTAAAAATTTCCTCCTGTCCAGGAAGATGATGACAGCTTGGATAATCAATGATTTCAAAAAGAAATTGGATAGGCACTTGAGGGAAATAATCTTGTAGCGCTATGGGAACAGAGCTAATTAAAGGGACTGACTGGATTGCTCATCAGACAGCTGACATGGACTCAATAGGCAAAATGGCTTCCTTCTTTGTCATAATGACTTTACTGTACTGATCATGGTCCACTTCAGTGGATTGCAAGAGGTCACAGAATCAGAACAGGCGATGCTGGAATGAAACTCAGACTGTGAGACATTGGGTCAGCATTCTTCCAGCAGCGAGAATCCTCCATAGCAACACTGCCATTACAACACAGCAACACATCAACTGTAGTAGTTATGCAGGTAATTAATGCTCATTTAAATGTGACTAATTGCAATCTAATTCATCAAGCCCACATTTGGATCACAGGCTATCAGATCCCCAACCACTTAAGGATGCAGAACCAAATCAAAGTCTCAGACCCAACTGCGGAAATCAGCCATATCAGAATGGACTTCAGTATTTTTGGATCATTGGAAGAAAGCAGAGAGGAGACCATTGTCACATGATTGGAGGTCGTTAGATGAGGTTCAAGAATGAGCAGATGGACTTTGAGGAACTGAGGGCCAAGAACCAGTGGGTCGCTCAAAGAAACTGAGGGGTTTCCAATTGTAGTTGTGGCTTCTTAGCAGGACCTGTGGAGCGAGGCTCAAAGCCACAGAATCCAGGAGAACTGATAATGCAAGGACAATGGGAATTTGTCTGCAGGTGCACACATGATAAAGGGAGACACCAAATAGCATGGGACTGATCTACCCAATCCCCTTGGACTGCCATGTAGGGGAGTGGAACAGAGGGAAAGTGCATTAGGCACTGGTACAGCAACAGCAAGAAGACAGTCTCCAGCTGGAGGCTGGACTGACAGCAGGAGGGCAATCCATGATGGGCCCAACCACAGCTTAGAGTTTTCAGGACTTACCTGACCATCTCTAGATGTCAGTGTGCTATTAAGAGAAGCCACTGCTACCAATGCTGCCGAATTGGGTGCAATCCATGGGAACTTGGTGGACACCCAATGAAAGCACCATATCTGATCCAGACTGGGATCTTTATGATGATGCCATAGTCAAAGTGACTCAGAATGATTGTGATAAACTTTTTAAGTTGGATGCCAAGATAATTAATTTGACAGTTTTTAAAACATTTCGGTTGGGGTTAAAGGCATGTTTGCAGAATTACCTCATAAAATATGTCACATTGATTTAATTTGAACTTCCAGCGAGTATTTTCCACATTTTAAAATGTCAGCCATCCTACACCAAGACCAGCGGGTTGCATTTTATCGTGGGCATATATCTTGACCCTTGTTTTTACAAGGAATGTTTTTGGCATTGAAGGTCAACTTATAAATTGGTAACAGTGTTCCATGAGGATTGGGTTAGGATATCAAGTGTTTATGGTATTTTTTAAAGACTTAGATAATAGAATAGAAAGGCACATATCCAAGTCTTATGATGACACAAAGACAACCGGTAATGTTAAAATCACAAAGAGATATTAAGTAAATGGTCACAGCCATGCCAAATTGATTTCTGTGAGGGCATCCACTTTGGACCTAAAAAAGGTATAATAGGTGGAGGTCCAAAGATACTTAGGGATCCAGGCATATTGATCATTAAAATTTCATGAATAGGTACAGATAATAGTCAAAAAGAATGCTGCCCTTTATAGCTAGAGGACAACAACACAAAATAGTAGGAGTCATGCTCTAGCTATAAAGTCTTGATTAGACCATTCCTGAAGCACTGTGGCAGTTCTGGGCACCACACTTAGGAAGGATTGTTTGGTCTTAGATGGAATGCAGGATAGATTGACTAGAATGATGCTTGAACTCCAAGAATTAAAAAGCGATTACAAAACTAAGGTTGTATTCGAAGTTAAAAAATTCTGATCAAAATTTTCAAGATATTACCAAGAATAAATAGTTTAGATAAGGAAAAACTACTTCTACTGCTTGGGGAGTTCTGGACTGGGGATAGTCTAAAAATCCAACCTAGAGCTTTCAGGGGTGAAATTAGGAAACACTTCTGTGGTTAAAAGGTGATTCTCTATTCAAATACTGCCTTTCATGACATCAGGATTTTCCAAAGTGCCTTAATGATTACTCAATGCTTTCTACAAAGTTCAAGTTAGGGGGAAGATAGTGATATTATCATTGGACTAGTAATAGAGACACTCAGAGTAATATTCTTTGATTTGATTTATTGTCATATTTATTAGTATACAGTGAAAAGTCTGCAAGCAAAACAGATAAGATATACCATACATAGTGAAGGAAAGAAGAGTGCAGAATATAATGTTACAATCATAGCTACGATGTAAGGAAAGATCAACGTAATGTGAGATGGGTCCATTCAAAAGTCTGATGGCAGCTGTTTTTGAGTCAATTGGTATGTGATCTTAGACTTTTGTATCTTTTTCCCAATGAAGAATGTGGGAGAGAATATGCCAAAGTGCATGGGGTCTTTGATTATGCTGGCTGCTTTTCCAAGGCTGCAGGAAGAGTAGACAGTGTTAGTGGGATGCTGGTTTGAGTGATGGACTGGGCTTCGTTCACAACTCTTCATAGTTTATTGCAGTATTGGCAGAGCAGGAGCCATATTAAGCTGTGATACAACTAGAAAGAATGCTTTCTATGGTGTATCTATAGAAGTTAGTGAGAGTCGTGCAGACATGTTAAATTTCCCTAGTTTCTTGAAAAAGTAGAGGTGTTGGTGGAGCTTCTTAATGATAGCATGAAGGGACCAAGATAGGTTGTTAGTTATCTGGACACTTTAGAACTTGAAGCTCTCAACATTTCCACTTCGCCCCCATTGATGTAGACAGGGGCATGTCCTCCGCTACACTTCCTGAAGCCAACAGCTATCTTCTTTGTTTTGTTGACATTGAGGGAGAGATTATTGTCATTGCACCAGGTCACCAGATTCTTTATCTCTTTCCTGGACACCATCTCCTTGTTGTTTGAGACTCGACCACTATAGTGGTGTCATCAGCAAACTTGAAAATCAAGTTGGAGATGACCTGGGTTCAAATTGCACTAGGGCAGATGATGAAATTTGAATTCAATAAAAAGTCTGAAATTAAAAGTTTCATCACGATCATGAAACCATTGTTGATTTGGGGTAAAAAACCATGATTGCTTCATGGATACTTTGTCATCATCTGATTGCCTTTTAACGAAGGAAATCTCTCATCTTTTCCTGATGTGGCTTACATGTGACTCCAGACCCACAGAAATGCCTTTTAACTGCCTCAAAGACAATTAGGGATGGGCATTAAATGCTGGCATAGCCAGTCTTGCCCAGGTGCCATGAACAAAATAAAAAAATGTCAGCAGTGACATGTGCTTAGGTGCAATATAATGTGATTCCATTAGGTGGCACAGTAACACAATTATAGTCATGAGTGTGCAACAAAGAGAAATAAAAACTCTTCTGCCTAAAATGTGCATTTTGGGAGGAAAATGATGTTAAGATGTCTAAAATCACAATTCTCCAGTGGAAAATCTAAAGGATGGAACTCTCCATTATTGAAACAAATGGCGGGCAGGTTCTGAGGTGTATTTCCTGCTAGGTACAAGGAATAGTAAATCACACCTGATTTTGCACTTACAACTAAAGCTAAGTATGTATCGATGGGGTATCGCTCCAAATTACCTGACACTTTGGGAACTGATTTGTTCACCTGCTGTGACATAGTGGGACTGAAGTTTTAGGTGCCACATTCAAATGCTACCTGAACACATTCACTCTCACCAACATGCTTTGTGAAGGCAATGTCTCCAGATAGCCACATCAAGGAAGAAAGCTGCTCTGAGGTTTAGTAGTGACTTCCTGGAGACTCACGTCAATGTTGTCTGCCTACATTGGGATGTTCTCTACTCCAGGGATGGTTCTAGGAAGTGCACCACCTTCCCTTGCTGGCCTTGGAGGTGACTGCAAGAGAGTCATGCCCAAGAAATGCCATACGGCACATGAAGAGATGAATGATCACATCTGCTCCATAAGGATAAGTCAACCTTTGGCTCATTCTAATCTCACACACTCTTTATGCACTTGAAGGGCTGTGCTGCTCATGGATCTCACACAATATTATTAGCAACACTAATTGCCTCATGGATACTCTATTATCATGTGGAGATGCCAGTGTTGGTCTGGGATAAACACAATAAGAAGTCTCAAACACGAGGTTAAAGTTAACAGATTTATTTGGTAGCACAAGCCACTAGCTTTTGGAGTGCTGCTCCTTCATTAGGTGAGTGGGATTTCAGTTCACAAATAAGGCATATAAAGGCAGAAACTCAATTTAGAAGACGATAGTTGGAATGCGAGTCTTAAACTTACAGGCCATGTGAGTGGAAAGAGAGTTAAGCACAGATTAAAAAGATGTGTATTGTCTCCAGCCAAGACAGTTAGTGAGATTTTACACGCCCAGGCAAGTCGTGGGGGTTAGAGATAGCGTGACATGAACCCAAGATCCTGTTTTTGAGGCTGTCCTCATGTCTGTGGAACTTGGTTATCAGTTTTTGCTCAGCGAGTCTGTGTTGTCATGTGTCGTTGGCAGCCTTCACGACATGAGAACGCAGAGTCACTGAGCAGAAACTGATAGCCAAGTTCCACACATAGATGAGGACGGCCTCAAACAGGATCATGGGTTTATGTCACATTATCAGTAACCTCCACGACTTGCCTGGGCTTGCAAAATCTCACTAACTGTCCTGGCTGGAGACAATACACATCTCTTTAACCTGTGCTTAGCCCTCGTTCCACTCACACGGTCTGTAATTTTAAGACTTGATTACCTGTAAAAGACTTGCATTCCAACCATTATTTTATAAATTGAGTTTGTGTCTTTATATGCCCTGTTTGTGAACTGAAATCCCATTCACCTGATAAAGGGGCAGCACTTCAAAAGCTAGTGGCTTGTGTTACCAAATAAATGTGTTGGACTTTAACCTGGTGTTGAGAGACTTCTTACTGTAATTTATCATCAGCAACATTTCATCCATTTTTCAGCACACAAACTCCATACTCAGCCCTTACTGGGGAGGACTCTATGACATGGCAATACCAACTTTCGACTGGGGTAAGCACAATAAGAAGTCTCACAACACCAGGTTAAAGTCCAACAGATTTATTTGGCAGCACAAACTTTCAGAATCTTGCTCCTTCATCAGGTGAGTGCAGACTTACAAACAGGGCAAATACAAACACAAACTCAATGTACAAAATAATGGTTGGAATGTGAGTCCTAACAGATAATCAAGTCTTTACAAGTACAAACAATGCAATTGGAAAGAGGGTTAAGCACAGTTAAAGAAGTGTGAATTGTCTCCAGCCAGAACAGTTGGTAAGATTTTGCAAAACCAGGTAAGTTGTAGGGCTTACAGAGAGTGTGACATGAACCAAGGTCCCAGTTGAGGCCGGTTGGGGCTTACAGATAGTATGATAATGAACCCAAGATCCAAGTTCAGGCCATCTTCATGTGCGTGGAATTTGACTATCAGTTTCTGCATGGTGATTCTGCATTGTCGTGTATCTTGAAGGCCGTCTTGGAAATCTCTTACTGGAGATCAGAGGCTGAATGCCCTTGACTGCTTGAATGTTTCCTGACAGGAAGGCAACACTCCTGCCTGGTGTCCAATCATCTGTTGTCGTAGCGTCTGCATGGTCTCGCCAATGTACCATGCCTCGGGACATCCTTTCCTGTAGTGTATCAGGTAAACAATGTTAACCGAACTGCAGGATTACATATTGTGTACCTGATGGATGGTGTTCTCATGTGAGATAATGGCATCCGTGTTGATGATCCGGCCCATCTTGCAGAGGTTGCTGTGGCAGGGTCGTGTGGTGTCATGATCACCGTTCTCCTGAAGGCTGGGTAGTTTGCTGCAGACAATGGTCTGTTTGAGGTTGTGCGGTTGTTTAAAGGCAAGAAGTGGGAGTGTGGGGATAGCCTTGGTGAGATGTTCATCTTCATCAATGACATGTTGAAGGTTCCGGAGAAGATGTCGTAGTTTCTCTGCTCTGGGTACTCTGTCCGCTATATCCGTCTTTGTCTTCTGAGGACGTTGGTGCAGTTTTCGCTGTGACACGTTGGAGCTGTTCTTCGGTGAGTCAAGCGCCATATCTTGTTCTTATGAGGGCATCTTTCAGCGTCTGGAAATATTTGTTGCGATCTTCCTCACCTGAGCACGAATAACCTCACGATGCTCCTTTTCTCAGGCTTCCACCCTAAATACATTAAAGAAGCCATTCCTTATGGACGAGCCCTCCATATACACTGGATCTGCTCAGATGAGGAGAATCACAACAGACATCTACAGGTGCTGAAATATGCCTTCATAAGAACAGGATATGGTGCTTGATTCATTGGCAGTTCCAATGTGCTACAGTGAAAAATTACACTGACCACCTCAAAGGACAAACACAGGATATGGTGGACAGAGTATCTTTCGTCATCCAGTACTTCCCCAGGGCTGAGAAGCTATGACATCTCTCCGGAGCCTTCAACATGTCATTGATGAAGACGAACATCTTGGCTCGGCCATCCCCACGCTCCCACTACTTGCCTTCAAACAACTATGCAATCTCAGGTTATTGTAAGCAATAAATTACGCAGCTTTCAGAAGAACATTGACCACGACACCACACAACCCTGCCACAGCAACTTCTGAAAGACATGCCAGATCATCGACACAGATGCCGTCATCTCACATGAGAACACCATCCACTATATACATGATACATACTCTTGTGACTCAGCCAATGTTGTCTACCTAATATGCTGCAGGAAAGGATGTCCCGAGGCATTGTACGTTGGCAAGACCATGTAGATACTATGACGATGGATGAATGGACACCATTCAACAATTACTAGGCAGGAGTGTTCCCTTCCTGTTGGGGAACACTTCAGCAGTCAAGGGCATTCAGTCTCTGATCTTTGGGTAAGCATTCTTCAATGTGGCCTTTGAGACACATGACAATGCAAGATCGGTGAACAGAAACTGATAGTCGAATTCTGCACACAAGTACGGCCTCAAGCATGATCTTGAGCTCATATCACACTATCTGTAACCCCTACAACTTGCCTGGGCTTGCAAAATTTTACTATTGTCCTGGCTTGAAACAATTCACACCTCTTTAACCTGTGCTTAACCCTCTCTCCACTTGCATTGTTCTTACCTGTAAAGATGTGATTATCTGGTAGGACTCGTATTCCAATCATTACTTTGTAATTGAGTTTGTGCCTATATATACCCTGTTTGTGAATCCAAATCTTGCACTCACCTGACGAAGGGCAGCACTCCAAAAGCTCCTGCTACCAAATGAACCAATTGGATTTTAATCTGGTGTTGTGAGACTTCTTACTGCATCATAATCTATCCACTTGTCTTCATGCAGACCAAGTTCATCTACAACAAGGAGAAATCCTGGACTGGACAAGGGACAGCAATCATCGTGGCACTAACCAAATTTGAGGAGGATGGGTGAAAAAGGAGGGTGTTCCTCTGAGGAAGGCATGATTGGTATCTCCCACAAGCTAGTACAGGTGAGACCTCCATGAGTTCATCATATCCTGACATTCTCAGAGCAGCATTCAATGTTTTATTCTGTCTCTTCATGAATTAAATCTCTCTTCCCTCTCTTACAGGCATCATTAGGCCCTAGCAGACTTCCAGAGCCAACATATGTCTCAACCTGCTGACTACCTCAGATGTGGAAGCTAAGGAGCTACTGGAAAAAGATCCATCAATGCTGTAGCTACCAGAGTCACAGTGAGTCTGAGTCCGAGTTTGATGATGAACCCGTGGAAATGGCCATGTCACATATATTGTAGATGCAACAGCAGATGGCTGAAAATCAGGGAGAGTTGTGAGAAACAATCGACAGGCTAGGGCAAAGAATGGAGGAGTCTGTCTGTGTTCTTTCTGTTGTCATGGCTTGAACATGCAAGCATCTCAAGGTTTCTGTGGGAAAAGTGGCAACCTCCTTGGAGACTGTGGTCTAGAAGATCCTGATGGATTTATGCTCAGACCCACACTTCACTTCCACAGGCATTGGTAGAATTCATCAGTGGCTAGGCAAGAGAAGGGCAGGGCATCTAGACCTTTCTCCAGATGCTCCTCATCGTCAGCGAGTGAGCCAGGGGTGCTAGGCCACCCAAAGCGAGGAGGACCAGCAGATAGAGACGTCAGGGCCATCCAAACTGATGACTATAACTATGTCCCTAACCAATCTCCTCTGCCTGTGACAGCATCTCTGGTTGTATAGGTTCATAGGTTCACCTGCCTCACAGCAGGCCACCCAAAAGCAGGCCATAGCACTCCAACTCTTAGCCCTCTTGAGGGCATCCACCAAAGTCATCAACAGGGCACACCAGTCAACAGGCTATCTCCACCTCTTTACAGATGTGGAGGATGCTCCTAGACATAGACATAAGGTTAGAAAAATTAAAAAGCTTTGAAATCACTTCAGGGTCACAGATGTTCAATTATTGCTAATATCATGTATTTACAAAGGTACATTTGCTGTTCATGAGAATGGTCTCGTCGTGGGAAAGCATTGTGCATTTACATTTAATTGCCCTCTTACTGTAAGAGTGAGGTATGCTCCTACTTAGTGATGTGTAGCTGACTCATGATAGTTATTCTACCTGCATGTTATGTCAGGGAGATGTGTCAAATTCTTTACTGAAAATGCCTGCAAAATACCTAGCAACTACAGCATGGAGTTAGGCATTCTAATTAACACTGGAGGGATAGCCGTAACTGTCTCTCCAAATGAGAAGATTGCCTCATTAGTCATGCCAAAGAATAAGACCTGCAGCTATGATGCTCTCTCTAGCCACATGCACATCTCAATGTCCGTAAAAGGTTTCCCACAAAAGTGGCATTGGCTATATCAATTGACAACTATCACATACCTAGGTGACTACGATGCCAACCCTGATACTTGACATCTTAATTGGACAGAGCTTGGGAGAGATTTTGACACATTGGTGAAATATGCCTGCCACCTTACCAAAAGGACTTCTGTAATCTCTGATCTGGTATGCTAATCAAGCTCAACTTGGACTTCAGCAATGACTCGATGTCCTTTGGCCTGTTATCTATGCCAAAGAGAGAAAGCATATTAGAGAGTTTTATTGATGATCTGGCAGATGTGAAGCAGCTGTGCTTCCTTAACAGTTGCCTGCATTGTTCAATTTCACATACCTTTCAGTTAAAGCTCAAATGATACAACAGTATTGTGAAGCCAGTGACTCTTGCAGTCTCTCATTAAATTGCATCAAAAGGCATTGGCTCCAATTGCACCTTCTCAAGGAAGTCTTTCTCTGTATGCATACAGCCCCACTCATACAGTTCAATTCATATTCACTTATTTTTGTGTCTACATTCCAATCTGCTCTGTCAGGTTCCTGCTTCTTAATCCTCAGTCTTCCATGTCCGTAGTCTCCAACCTCTCCAAACCCACCATTGTCCATTGTCCACCTTGTCTCCTTCCCCGTCACTATTGCTACCATTGTCCCCTTTTTCTCCTTCCTCCTGCCACCCCCAAACGCTTGCAGTCTACTAGTGCCCATTGTCCTCCATGTCTTCTTCCTCCACTCCCATCCATCCTGCTACAGTGCTCGTTTTTGTCTCATATTCAGCCCTGCTGATAACACCCTCCCAGAGAACAGAGGAAGCCAGTGAGCAGAGCAACTCTATACCCCCAGAAGTGTGGAGTCTCACTGGCATTGGTGAGAACCTGGAAGGACATTGTTACAGATACACTTTGAAAGTTCCATTCATCTCAGTCAGGAGCAAAATGAGGGCCAACAATCCCGCTTACTGAGGGAATCATAGTTGGTGGGATGGAAAATTTGATGGAGCAACTGAAAGTTCATTGACTTCAGACACGAATTTCCAGTTCCCAGCAAGCATGGTGGGAAAATCTTGCCCCTCACTGTCTCAAAATTTTCCACTTCCACCCACCACAAAATCCATCACAGGCAAGTTGGGAAAATTCTGTCCAAGACCTTATTTAATAAAAAGTAATTATATTTTTTTGTAAACACACAATCTATTTTAAAATTCATATATATTATGTAATATATATTTAAATAACAACCCAGGTCACATTATTTAAGCACATACACTAATACAAACAACAAGTTTTTGAAGCAATACCTTGTTATAATTTGCTCTTTTAGTGTAATATTATAAAGTATACGTTATTTCCTTTTGGCCTATCCTATTTTTGACATGGCTGTTTTTTGTTCAGCAAAAGATGCAAGGAACTGGATTATTGATAAAAGATATTTTTAACTATTACATACTAGAATAAAATCACTTTCCACTGCAAAATAAAGCCAATCTTTTTAATATTCTACAGTTGGTTGTATTTACATCTTCTTTCTTCATCAATTTCTTTTTATAGAAAGAAAGAAGCTCCAATGCTTTATTTTAGTTCATATATATAGCTATTGTTTTTACCTCAACTAAACAGGCCTCTGTTACCCATTAATCTGTTTTGATTTGTTCAGAATGAATAGACTGTAGGTTCACTAGCTCCTCCCATCTTTCTACTGCAGATTTCACAATCATTAAAGCGTGATCAAATCCTGAAGTCTGACCTTTTGAAGGTCATTATCAGTCAGGAAAATCTACAGGGATACTACCAAGGACTCACTGAATGTCCAATGGAAGATTGGCAACTCCAGCTGAAAATGGCAGAGATTTATTTGCAACTACTACTGTAATTCCAGGGGGATGAAACCTACTGAAATCTACATAGCAAATATTTGTGATGGTGAGAACTCCCTGCAGTAGGAGGTCCTGCTTTCCCAAATCATTCAAAATCTCACACAGAAAGGGACACTGACACGTCTAATGAGAAGTAAAAAGCCTGCAAATGATATAGGGAAGAGATGTGTCCCAAACCAGACCTAGACCAAAGAATTTTGAGTTAAAATAAATTATTATCTTACAAACACTGGTGGTTGATGGGGAAATTACTGAGGAAAAGTGTATTTAAATTTGTCTTTCACAAAAGCTAAAATTAGTATGCAGATATAGCAAGTGATTCAGAACACAAACGGAATGCTATAATTTATTACAAGGGAAATAGAATATAAGCATAATAATGAAGTATTGTGTACGGTTTTAATTTCTTTATTTGAAAAAGATATAACTATATTTAAAGCAATTTGGGATGAAGGGATTGTCTTATAAGGAAAGGTTGGACATGTATCCATGGGAATTTAGAAGAATGAGAGGGATCTTATTGAAATGTATAAGATATTGAGAGAACTTGGCAAGGTGGAAACTGAAAACATATTTTCCCTTGTCAGAGGCTTAAATTGTGTGGGGGAGGGGATTAAAGATATGACAGAGATGAGAATCTTTTTTCTCTAAGTGGGTTGTTAGTCCATGGGATTCTCTTCCCCTTGGAGCAGTACAGGTAGAATAACTGAATATTTTTAAGGCTGAATCAGATTCTTGACTGGCAAGAGTCAAAGAGTATAAGGGATATCCAGGAAGGTAGACACACCAATCTGGTCAGCCATGATCTCATCAAATGACAGAGCAGACCCAATGGGCAGAATGGCCTACTGCTCCAAATTCATTTGTATGTTGTATGCAATGAAGGTCAATCCTTTCATGTCAGACAGCTAACTGTCAAATAGTCAAACTATATAAGACAGGCAGGCACCAGAGATGTGTCTGCAAAGGCTGTGTTTGTTTACTTGTGCAAATCAGGTGTCCTCCCACTGATCCTGCAAATTTTGACTAGGTCAACACAACAGTGTAATCTAATTATCATTATAACAATCACCAGGTTCTGAATAATTCTTTACTCCTATCTTTATATACCTTAACTTTTATTATTAAACATTAAATCCAAGGCAGCCACTTACTTTGTTTTGTTAAAAAAGCAAAATAGTAAATGTACTTGCTTTAGAAACATACACTTTGGTTTATCCTCCCCTCCTTTCCAGAGGATCTTTAGTAATAACCAATACTGATTTTTTTTAGCTACTCCAATCTTGGTTCACAAAGAATCAGCTGTACCTGTCCAAGTGTTGCTATTGCTTCTTTCTTTGAGTACAATGTTCGACTGCTTTCTGAAAACACAAGGTTCTGTTCTTCGCACCTTCCAGTCAACATCCTGGTTTAATCATGCCTCCCTTTAATCCAACTACATTGCACTTTTTCTTCTATTCCTTTTGAATTCTGCCTACTTGTTTGCTCTGCTTTGACTTTAACATTTTATTACAAGCTTACTAATTGAACACTGTTATGTAAGATGCAATGCGCTTTAAAATATTCAGCTTCTATATTCCATGTTGTGATTATAGCACTAGGTATAATCACCCAGGTTCATTAATTCACTGAAAAGCTTTTATTTTCAAAAGGCTGCTTTTAAAAGATTTTCAGGAGGAAAAAGTTTGCATGTTTTAAAACCATTTTTTTCATGGCAGCTGTTTTGATTGAGTTTCTCCTTTTTTTTCCAGTGTTCTCATTGGCCTGATAATTCTTGAGCTAAGAGTGTCATTGCATCACTTGTTCCCACGCTGCTGCATTTGGACACTTAGTAACAGTGACAACAATTCAAAAGTAACCCACTGATTGAAAAGTGCTTTGGGGATATAAGAAAAAGTGTTACATAAATGCAAGTTCTCTCTATTAAAATGACAGAAGAAATGTTCATTCAAACCCATTAAGGCATTTATTATTAGTAGCACAGCCCTGCCCAGGATCTGAATGGAGCATTTCTGTTCCAACAATAGGAGTACTAAACATTATCACATCTATATGTAATGCTAACATGCAAGCCTGTAACAGTTAATAGGAAGTTAAATGTAGTTACCCTCAATTAGACAGCTTACACTGAAAATTGTAAAGATCAAATCAGTTAGTTAGGTGACAAAATCCAAATAGAAGACATATTTTGTTATTGTGTTCCTTTTTAGCCATGTCTGCCCTTCTCTATAAGTATTGTCTTGAATATTTCTTAGTTAATTAAATTTTAACAAATACACTTCAGTTATTAAATCATCAACACTGAAAATATTACACTTTACAGTATCATAGTCCATAATACTAACAGGTCTTAATGAGAAAGCAAACAAGGGAATTTCAAATGAAGTGCATAAGCTCCAATTAGAGCTTGGGAGATGTCCATAGGAAGATGATAAAATGAACATAGATTACAGGAACAAAAAGAACTTGTACTCACTTTTAATGTGATAATGCATGCCACGATGCTTCACAGGAGTGTTATTAGACAAAATTTACATACAGCCATATAAAAAGATATTAGGACAGCTTAGTCATGGAGGTAGGTTTTAAGAAATAACTTAAAAGAGAGAATAGTACAGATGCAGAGAATTTAAGAAAGGAATTGGTGCTTAGGTCCAAGGCAGATAAAGGTATGGCCATCAGTGGTGATGGAAGGAAATTGGGAATGTTCAAGAGGATGGAGGAGTTGGAGGATCTCAGATAGCTTGCATGGTTGCGTGGCTGGAAGAGGTTGTAGAGCAATGGTGGACAACCTATGGCTCAGGGGCCACTTGCAGCCCTATGTTTTGAGTATGACCCACAAGACATTTTGTTGGCTGTTCCCCATGCCATTAATTTCCACCTGCATAAGATTTTTCTTACCAATGTACCTGAAACCTATTAATGTTTTACAAATATAACAAGGGCAAGTGAAGTGAAATGCATGCTGATTGCACACAACATTGACTATGAGAGCCTTATGCTCCGTTTGTGTTCAGAATGTAAATATTTTTTATTTTTACCATTTAAAGTTGATGATGCTTTTTTTAAATAAATAAATTCTATAATTTCTATAATTCATTATAAAATACTCAGCATGAATTAAATATATTTAATCTTAGTCCTGGGGTCATGGTTAGCGAACATGCCTGATTTCGATCTTGTAGTCCACTTACCAGCCTAGGTCTCTATCGCTGTAATAGAGACAAAAAAGAATGCAACTATTGGGGAGTGGGATTGAAAATAAGAATGAGAATTTTAAATTTGAGGCACTGCCAGTTGTGAATCAACAAGCACAGGAGTGATGGATGAACATGTGAGTCAAATTCAGTTGGGTCAGTATGTGGTTCATGAGAAGCACAGGCTTTTGAGAAGGACAGTATCATCACACTCTGGCAGAAAAGTGTGCATTAGCAACATGTTTGGAAGATAGAGTCATGGTTCTCAACACTAAGTAGCACTGACAAGCCACATTTAAATGACAACTTTTTTCCAAATGTTAAAAGGATGATGGATATGGATAGTTTCATCTAGATATTCAAATCATTTAATCATCACTAGGAGCACCAAAACAAGTGGCTGGCTGACTCAGGATTGATGTGGAAAAATATTTGCTCATTTTATCCAGCTGAATGTATGTATTTTGGCTTTAATTCCAGTTACAATGTATTCTTTTGGATTTTGTAATATAAAATAACAACTACGGAGCAATAAACCTACTGATGTTGCAACTTTTTCAATTCATGTATTTTGTATACTTTATATCATTCCATTCACACAGAATGAACATTGCCAGGTTGGCACTGTAATAATGTAAGGCATTACAAGTTATTTTTTGACTATTATTATTAACAGTATATAGAAGTTAAACTAAAATGTTTGTGTTACAGCTGCTACAATAGTCTGGGATTTCCCCTAATCATTGCCAATAACAATTCCATTTGCCAAAGGTGGACACTGCTGATTTCAATGTGGTGACTGGGATAATTTTATTTCCAGCAACGAGGTGATAAGACTGGGTGACAACACAAAATGTTGGGAGGAAATTCAAGAAAAGACGTTAAACACTGGAAAATCTCAGCAGGTCTGACAGTATCTGTGGGGAGAGAATAGAGCCAATGTTTCGAGCCGAGATGACCTCTCGTCAAGGCTCTGATGAAACTTTGGCTCTATTCTCTCCCACAGATGCTGTCAGACCTACCGAGGTTCTCTGTTTTTGTTTCAGATTCTAGCATCTGCAATATTAGGTCTTTATGTTGAACAGTCAAGACTAGACTGGGACTGGGTAGGCATAAAAATGGGTTCACAGGGAGCCACAATGCAGGAATTTGAAAGAAAAATATTCTACATTGTAAAGGAACTGAGGTATTGCAAATCTTTAGAATTTTGGTAGTTTAACTCAGGCCTAGGAGACACTATAACATAGATTACAAAGAAGTGGAGACAAAACATTGAAATTCTCATTAAAGTACTGTATGCCATTACTGATAAGCAAACATTTTAAAATTGGAATATTTACACAGGAAATTACCCTAAAGTGCATCTCATATATATCACATATCTTTCTCACACACACACTACTGTGCAATTGTTTCAGTGATCTGAACTGCAGGAGAAATCTTCCATTTCCATTCAAGTGTATCAGCAGAAGGCTGTTAGTCCAGGTTTTGCTTC
Organism: Sphyrna mokarran; assembly: GCA_024679065.1. Classification (NCBI taxonomy): domain Eukaryota; kingdom Metazoa; phylum Chordata; class Chondrichthyes; order Carcharhiniformes; family Carcharhinidae; genus Sphyrna; species Sphyrna mokarran. The sequence continues at coordinate 80,868,605 of JAGIQG010000006.1, forward strand.
TCATTTTGTTCAATAGAAGAAACCTTCAGCTTGTAGACTGCAGAATTGGATCAATGCTTTTGCCTGAGCTTTGCTGCAGACTTTCGATAACATACAGCAAAGTCCAAACCCTGGAGACATGCTCAAAATTAATTCTAGAAGATGTCAACCAGACTAAATAGATGAAAACAGCTTTTCCCATTGTAGCAAGCAACTGTAATCATCTCAGCAGTCTGTACTGCAGCAGTATGTCTGGCAGCAAAAAAAAGGAACAGATGGAAACATCTGGATCAATTTATTCCTCAGAGATCATTTTGCTTTCAATTCAAGCCTCACCCAAGGTCAAACATACAAACCAGCAATTTATGAATGCATTTTGATTTTTAAATTCAAAACTTAGCATTTTGACACTTAGATCTTAACATCATCCACGGTTTTCACACAATTTGTTTGGTCGATCAATTTGAAGACTCTGAACATTATCTTTCCCAGATTTGTATACAGCTTTCTGAGTCAGTAGTTCTGGTCAATAATCATTTACAGGACTGTTTGTTGTTATGAATGAAAAAATGTATTTCAAATTTAATAATGTAGATCTCCACAGCAAAAAGGCAACCATGTCAATTTGTTTCTTTTTTCTAGACATTCTGTTCTCCAGAGAAATATTTAATACAGCTAAGTAAAATATTATGACCTGACAATCAGTCTGAAAAATAGAACAGAACTGTTACCATAAAATTGTCAGTGAATGTATCCATTTTGTTTTCTTCTGCTCTACATTTGAAGTGAAGTAAATGTCAGTTTCCTTGGGAAAAATCCACTGCACTGTCAACTACTTTAATCAACTGGGTAACAAAATACTGACACAACTTAAAAAGCATTTCACGTTCCACCACTGTGTGCATTAACATTTAACTATAGTCCCAAGTAATGAAACATTACTGTACTTTGTATCCATAATGCATATTCTTAGATACAAAATGTTACATGATGCATCATAAAATTCTCTCCCCATTACACACTAATGAGAAGCCTAAATTTCTGAAGTGAAAATAAAACGTGACTAAAGTATTTTAAGTCAAAAAAAAATTCTTAAGTGACCAGCAACAAGAAGTCCAACATGTCATTAGGCTACATGACATTTCTCCAATGCACCCATTTTACAGCTGTTTAGTTTTATGTCCCGTTTTTCAATTATCTTCAGAATTTTGTTAGATTTGGAATTGATGAAGTACAGGAAGGAAAGAAGGAAAGCAGGGTTTTCTGACACTTAATTGGGTGATGACAGGACATCCAAATTAAACGGGAACTAGTGAATGTGAATTGGGAGCAGCTATTTGAGGGCAAATCCACATCTGGCATGTGGGAGGCTTTTAAAGGCCACTTGATTGAAGCACAGAACAAGCATGTCCTGCAAAAATGCAGGATTCAGGAATCATGAATGATGAGGGATACTGTAAGCTTAGTCAAAAGGAAAAAGAAAGCATAAGAAAGATCTTAGGCACCTAAAAACTGACAAAAGCTTTTGAGAAGTTTGGTGGAAGTAGGAAGGAACTTAAATGTGAAATTAGGAAAGCTAAAAAGGGCCATGAAATGCCTTTAGCAAACAGGGTCAAGAAGAATCCCAAGACTTTTAATGCATATATTAAGAGCAAGAGGGTAGCAAGAGAAAGAGTAGACCCACTCAAGGACAATGGAGGAGATTATGTGTGGAGCCACTGGAAGTGAGTGAGATAGTTAATAAGTACTTTGTATCGGTATTAATGAAAGAGAAGGACTTGATGGGTGTGGAGGTTAGGGATAAGTGTGTGAACGCTCCAGAGAATGTCAAATATTGAAGAAGGAAGTGTTGAGTATCAAATTGCATTAAGGTAAATAAGTCCCCAGGACCAAATGGGATCTATCCCAGATTACTGCAGGAGCTAAGGGGAGAAATAGCTGGCTCTTAACAGATATCTTAACATCCTCTTAGACCACAAGCAAGGTTCCAGTGAAATGGAAAATAAATATTATTCCCTTGTTTATGAAAGGAAGCAAGGATAATCCAGGAAATTATAGGTGAGTGAGCCTGATGTCACTGTAGGGAGGCTTTCAGAAAAGATACTGAAGGACAGAAAATATGCACAGTTGGAAGAAAATAGATTACTTAGTAACAGGCAACATGGTTTTGAATGGGGAAGGTCACATATTGCAAACTTGATTGAATTTTTTGAAGAGGTGACAAAGTAATTGATGAGGGAAGGGCTGCGGATGTAGCTTATATGAGCTTTAGTAAGGCGTTTGACAAGGTCCCACATGGCAGACAGGTACAAAATCTAAGATCACATGGGTTCCAGGTTAGGCTGGCTAGATGGCTACAAAACTGGCTTGATTATGGAAGACTGAAAGTAGTGGTGGAAGGGTGTTTTTCAGAGTGGAGATCTGTAGCTAGTGGTGTTCCGCAGGGAACAGTGCTGGGACCTCTATTGTTTGTAGTGTATAAAAATGATCTGGAGGAAAATGTGGGGTCTGATTAGTAAATTTGCAGATAACATGAAGATTGATGGAATTGCTAACAGTGTCAGAGATTATCAGAGGATATAACAGGATATAGATAGATTGAAGACTTGGGCACAGAAATGGCACCTGGAGTTTAATCCAGACAAATGCAAGGTGAATGTATTTTGGAGAGTCAAATTTCGGTGTGAATTAAATGCCAAAACCCTGAGCAACATTATGATATAGAGGGATCTGGGCATGCGCATCCATAGTTTCCTAAAAGTGACAATACAGGTGTCCAACGTGATTAAGAAGGCACATGGCATTTGCCTTCAACATTGAGACAAGAACTGTGACATCGGGACATTGAGTACAAGAGTTGTTCCAGTTTGTATCTTGTTATCATGTTTTTACTTTCAGACAACACTGAACCTTTTTCTGTTGTGAACATATTCTGCTATTTTGTTTTCAGACAATGCTGATCTTTATAATGCATTCATCTTTAATACTATCATTACTATTCTCTTTGTCTTGTGTTCCATTTCTTTTCCAATCAATTTCTCCTGCCCTGCAACATATCCTTGACCTTCTATTGCACTCCATATCACTGCCTGCCCCTTTTTCAAAAGTAAAACATCCATCACATTTTGAAGAGAAGTCATATTAGACTCAAAATGTTAGATCTTTGGCTCAATTTTACCATTGCATTGTGGTCTTGAAAAAGTGGTAGTCGGGTGTGAGGTCATTAATGCCAACTATGCCTGCATCAAGCAGATTGCCACTTTATCAAAACCCAGGAATGGCAGCAATTCGCTTTGCACCCAAAATGACGATTTAAATGCATTTGAATGCATTTAAACTGAATTAATGAACTGCCTGCCCAACTCAATCAGCATTTTCCCTTCTCCACAACATGTTGTGGAGGCGGATTCAATAGGGTCTTTTAAGAGACTTTTGGTTAAGTATATGGAACTTAGTAGGATAGAGGGATATCAGTAAGCCTAGTAGGTAGAGACACATTCAGCACAACTTGTAGGCTGAAAGGCCTGTTTGTGCTCTAGTTTTTTTTCTAAAATAGACCTCCAAATAAAAGTCTGAATAGGATGCTCCAGCTGCTGAAGAGCGTGTTCAGTGTTTCCAATGGGTCTCTGACTCAGATCAGTTGGTGGTGGTGGTGGTGGTGGGGGAGGGGAAAGGAGGAAGAGGAGGAGGAGGAGGAGACCAGACCATTCTTTGAGGGGGATGAATGAGGCCACACTGTTACCTGTGGGTATATATATATGTGTGTGTGTGTGTGTGTGTGTGTGTGTGTGTGTGTGTGTGTGTGTGTGTGTGTGTGTGTGTGTGTGAGGCTAGATCATTGTGGGGGTGGCGGTGAGTGAGGCCAAACCATTCTCTGCGTTGGGGGGAGGGGGCAGAGAGTGAGTGAGGCCAGTTTATTGTGGCAGAGGGGAGGCAGTGAGGTCAGACCATTCTGTGTGTGTGTGTGTGTTTGTGGTGGGGGATGGTGAGTGAGACCAAAAACCATTCTCTGTGGGAAGGGATAAGTGAGACCAGGTGGGACTGGAGCTAGGATGGATATTTGGCAAGGGGAGGGGGCAGATGGATCTCTGGCAGGAAACAGATGGATCTCTGCGGGGGTGGCAGGGGGGTGTTTGCTGTCACTCTGCGGGTGATTGGTGGAGAAGGGGGACAGAGTCGTAATTGGTCTGGGTAGTGGGGCATGAATAAGGGTTACTGATGTCTGTGGGTAGTGGGGGTGGATAAGGGAGACAGTGATGTGTGTGGGTAGTGAGTTGGGTGGATAAGGGGGACAGCAATATGTGTGCGTAGTGCGGGAGGGTGGATAAGGGGGACAGTAATGTGTGTGAGTAGTGGGAGGGATGGATAAGGGGACAGTGATGTGTGTGAGTAGCAGGATGGGTGGATAAGGAGGACAGTGATATGTGTGGGTAGTGGGGGGCTGAATAAGGGGGACGGTGATATGTGTGGGTAATGGGGGCTGGATAAGGGGGACAGTGACGTGTGTGGGTCATGGGGAATGTGGATAAAGGGAACTGATGTGTGTGGGTAGCAGGGTGGGTGGATATGGGGGACAGTGATGTGTGTAGGTAGTGGGGGGAGTTGATAAGGGGAACAGTAATGTGCGCGTGCACCATCACTCCTGTTTTTCACTCCTGGTCCACTTTCTCCGTTTTTTTGCAGCCTGACAGCGATCTAACATGGGGGCGCTTTTTCAAGTTCTTTTTCTAACTGCACATGTGCAGTTCAGAGCTCTGATCGTTTCGGCCATATTAAGTCTTGCCCACAGCATGAATGGTACTGGAAATGGCTGTGAGCATAAGGAGGCACCTAAAAGCAGATTTCTAAGTTGGATCTGCATTACGCCCAGATTCAGCACTTAGAATGAAAATGGTAAAATTGGGCCTTGCTTCTCTCTCCACAGATACTGCCAATCCTGCTGAATTTTTCCAGCATTTTCTGTTTTTATTCCAAATTTACTTGGCAGTATTAAGTGCTAAAATTTTATAAATGTATGAATAACCAGTGTAGCATACTTTAACTGTACACATATTCTCTTTGAAACATTTTGTCCTTTCTCTGTCACATCTCCAAATTTAATCTCTGCAGTATTCTTTATAGGTTCAGAAATTGAATTGCACTGCCATGATGCTCTGAAAGACACCTGAATATCAGGAGTACTGCCAGCACAGACTGCAGCAAGGCAATCTAGGGTCAGGACTATAAGCATGTTTTAAATTATTACACAGTTTGATTAAGTGCTGGAAGGATTTTCCTAATCTGTTCCATTGAGAATTTTCAAAGCATTAATTGAACATATTAAACACCATTTTATTCATCTTTTGTTATAGTCAGGTAGTACTGGTCCTAGAAATCCAGCAACATAGAGTCTGTTTTTACAGCTGTCTAAGTCTTCAATATTGCAGGCAGAAAGCACACAATTATTAAAAGCCAGATGAATGCCATCTTAATGACGGATGAAAAAAGGCCTGCAAACATTCTGTTGGGGTTAACGGTAATTCATAAATCCAGATACTTTATTTCAAACTATTGGGAATTGCAATGGCAGAAAAAAAACAAATTTCTGTTATAAAATGGTATATCAAAGAACTTAATAAACTTTTTATTGGTTATGCATAGACCACCCTCTTTCATAATGATATGAAGCAAACATTATTAGCTTTTCAATAAACCGTTTCTTGAAGGCTCTCTCCTTGTGAGAAATTATATAGCAACTTTTTTCTGAAATATTTTGGTCCTTATATAAAGGTAATGAAAATCTAATTTTCCTTGTCTGTTCTCAATGCATTACTTCTAATTGCACCTATTCGAGGACCATCTTCCAAAATTCTGGAATTTTCTTCTGGAAAATTGATTCTGGAACGGCTTCTGCATTTTGGGAGGTAACAAATGTCACTCTAATACTTACGAAGTGGGAGAGAGAAAAGGAGGAACTAAGCATTTGGAGAACTGGCTCTACTTCAGTAAAGAACTTGTATTCATATAGAACCTTTTAAAAACTTGTGATGCTGCAATATGTTTACAGTTGTGGAACACTTTTGAATTGCATCATTGTTATTGGAAAACAAGGGAGTCAATTTGCACACGACAAGAGACAACAAACAGCAACTGGTTAAAAGGCCAATCATTCTGTTTCAGTGATTCTAGCCGATGAATAAATATTGGCCAATGCAGCAAGAACAGTCACACAGAAATGTTATGTCCATGTGAAACAGCAGACAGCACCTCAGATTAATGCCTCAGCTAAAAGAAGGTACCTCTGATCATGCAACATTCCACGATACTCCATGAGAGTGCATGCTCTCATTGTGTGCTCAAATCTCTGGACTGGGGCTTGAACTGTGAACCTTTTGATTCAAGAGCCTGTATATTATCATTCAGCCAACTGGGGGATTAATCCACAAAAGCTTTGTTGTGAAAAAGTCCTCAGTGTGGAAAAAAAAAGTTATGCAATTGAAATCTGACATTGTGAATAAAATTCCATTTTCAATTGATAATGAAATTTGTTCAAAGTTACTTGCGGACACTTTCAGTCAATCCCTACTAATTTTGTGTTCAATAACAGGTCAGTGAGAAATAGCATAAAGTGTGGCCAGTCACTTCATGTTGCTACTAATGTGCCATGCAGAATCATTCTGCCTTTATAACATTTATATACCAATCATCAACATAGAATGTAACGAAGTGTCACTGTTTTATGCCTGAACCATGACGTCGAAAAACAGAACTGCAGTTCTGCCAACCATTCTCTTTTTGCCAGATACTATCTCGTGAAAATTAAACGGATCTACTTTATCATTCTAAAATAAGTTCATTTAAATCTTAACTTTTGTTGAACAGCTTTTTCAGTTTTAGTTAAAATCATCTATGAACTGCTATTTGACTCCTGAGGATTGTGGCAGGATTTGTTGTGCTGTGTGTACTGGATTTCATCTTGGTATCTTCTGTCATTTCTGGCATCACAAATACCAATCCTCAAACAATTTGACTCACTCCATGTGATATGAAGAAAAATCACTGGATAAGCAAAGTCTAAGGGCCCTGACAACAACCCAGATATAGCACTGAAGACTAGTGCGGCCAAATTAGCCTCACTCCACGCCAAATTTTCTACTACTTATAACACAAGCATCTATCTGACAATGTGGAAAATTGCCCTGATATGTACTGTCCTCAAAAGTTAGGCTAATCCAGCCCAGACAATTCCTAACCTATCAGTATACTCCCGATCACCAACAAAGTGATAGATTATGTCACTTACAGTACTATCATGGGTATTTTTTCATCAATAATTTGTTCACTGACGATTAATTTGGATTTCACAAGGCCGCTTGGCTCCAGTCTTCATTACAGCCCTGGTCCAAATGTAGACAAATGAGCTGAGCTCCGCATTTAAGCTTGATATCACGGCAGTATTTGGTCAAATATGGCATCAAGCAGCCTTAACAAAATTGAAATCAATGGGAATTAGGAAGAAAATTCCCTACTAGTTAAAGCCACAGCCAGCAAAAAGTTGGAGTTTTTGGAGGTCAATCCTCAGTCGCAGAACACTGTTGCAGGCTGAGACCTAACCATCTTCAGCTACTTCATCAATGACTTTCCTTCCAACACAAGGTCTGAAGTGGGAATGTTCACTGATGTTTATATCATATTCAGCACCATTTGCACTCCTCAGATACTGAAGCTGTCAAATGCCTTGCAGCAAAATCTGAACACTATTCAGGATTGGGTTAATAAATGGCATGTAATGTTGGTGGCAAACTGCCAGGCAACGACTATTTTCAACAAGAAAAAAAATCTAACTGTCTCTCCTTATTGTTCAATGACATTACCAAATCCACCACATTTAACATCATGGAGGTTGCTATTGACCAGATATTAACTGGACCAGCCATATAAATACTGTAGCTGCAAAAACACATGAGGAGCTGAGAATTTTGTGGTGAGTAGCTCACTTCCTGACTCCTCAACGTCTGTCCACCAACTGCAAGACACAAGTCAGGAATGTAATGAAATGCTTTCCACTTGTCTGAATGAATACAGCTCCAACAACAGTGAAGAAGCTCAATGTCATCCAGGACACATCCATCACCTGCAAAATTCCCCTCCAGGACACACACCACAGAAACTATATTGCCATCTCTTCACTGTTGCTGGGTGAAATTCCTGAAGCTCCCTCTGTAGCAGCACTGTGAGTGACATCACATGGACTTCAGGGACTCAAGAAGATGGTTAAACTAGGCCTTCCAAGAGCAATAAGGATGAGTAATAAACCCTGGCCTGACTGGCAACACTCATTCCATGAGTGGGTAAAGAAAGTTGGTTGCTATCTGCATACATGTGAAAATTACACTGTCTTGAATGATGTAGCCAAGGGGAAACATGTAATTGAGAAATAAGGGAGGTGGAGCAAGGATAGATTCTTGGGGACAGTTGAGTAAGGCCACAGAGTAAGAAGAAAAGCTGAAATGCCATTGCAAGCGATAGATTGGTAACATTTCGATAGATAAAAACAGATCATAGTGAGCAGAGCTGGTTACAGTGCAAGAGGATGGTGTAATCAAAAGCAGCAGCCAGACAAGAAAATTGGAGGGATTGTTTACATTTGTTGTAGATACAATAGGATGTCATCTGTGCCTCCCATAAGAGCTCATTCTGTATCATGGCAGGGATGGAAATCTGATTAAAGATGATAACAAGTACAGCTACAAGAACTTTGGTCTAAAAGATAGGTATTTTTTAAGGAAAGGATGGTCAGAGAGATTTATAAAAGAATTCTAAGAAGGCATGGCCCAAGTGTATGAAAGCTGTATTACCAATAGTAGGGAGAAAGGAATGACAATATAAACTTGCTGAAAGCCTTTTCGTTTCAAGCTTAGGCTTGCAACATCTCACTTACTGTCCTGTCTGGAGACAATACACATCTCTTTAGTTTATGCTTAATGCTATCTCCACTCACATTATCTGCATCTTTAAGAATTGACTCGCATTCTTAAGATTGACCCACATTCTAATCAGTATTCTGTAAACTGTGTGCCTTTATGTGCCCTCTACTTACCTGACTAAGGGGCAAACCCCAAAAACTTGTGGATTTACTATCAAATAAACTTGCTGGACTTTAACCTGGTCTTGTGAGACTTCTTACTTAATTTGCCGGCCAGCCTGTAGAGACAGCTACTGCACATGTGCAGACTTTTAATTCTGAACTGTAGGGGTCCAACAGAGAGATTGCTGTCACGTTGCTGCTACTTCAGTCAGCCTGAACATAATTCCACTCCTCCGCACCAACAACACCCCCCCCCCCAAACAATTGCAGGGACCTACAGCCGATTGCCAGCCCCACACACGGGCATCTAGCATCTGCCACACCTGCCACCCTAGACCAACTGGTTCTCCTGATCCAATCCCATTGTAGAGTGCACAGCAGGCCCCCTCTCCCCCTGATTGGACCCCCTTCCGTAGACTCTGCCCCCATAGGCACCATCTCCGGTACTGCCCACCATTGAGCACTGGTCAGCAGCCAAGCTGGCAATGCCAACTGTCAGGCTGACACAGCCCAATGGGCAGCCTTATTTATTCTTGGCCTCCTCAGGAGGCCTCAATAGCCATCCAGTTCCACTGGCGAGGCCAACATAACTGTTTCCCGTTGATGGGAGCAGGTACTTTCCTGGCCGGAGAGAACCTCTCCTGGCGAGGAAACAACGGCAAGTGAGTCCGATGATTGAGCACCAGGTTCACTAAACACATATAAATGAACATTACAATATATTTAAATAAATTATTCAGCCTCTCGCCCATTTTGGGTGAGAGCTGACCTCACAAGAAATACAGCTCCTGTAAAATTGCGAGTGCTGAGAAATCAGGTGTGATCCCGATTTCTCAGCTCCTGCACCATTTTACCAGCTTGCTCCGTCCATTGATGGGCGGGATGAGCCAGTAAAATTCTACCCATAGATTGTAGGGGATCTCCTGTCAAAAAGGAAAACATTTTGTCAGAAAGGTGATCTTGATTTGCAGTTTGGTTGGACAGAAGACAGAGTCTTTTTTCTCTCTGTCTCACGTTCTCTGACAATCATAAGACACCAAAATGGGACAAGTAAACATGAGCTTCTTGTGACAGCAGAACTAGTGGTGCTCATTAGTTTAGGAATAGCTAGCTTGAAAGCGCAATTTCATTTATAATAGCAGCACTAATTTGTTTTCATGGAACAAAAAGTAGCTGCCAGATTTCAGTGTGAGGTATTGCAATTTGGAAAGACAAACCAAGATAGAACATACAAGGTAAATGGTAGGACACTGAACAGTGTAGTACAACAGAGGGATCTGGGAGTACAGATACATAATTCCCTAAAAGTGGCATCATAGGTAGATAGGGTCGTAGAAAGTGCTTTTGGAACATTGGCTTTTATAAATCAAAATATTGAGTATAAGAGTTGGTATGTTATGGTGAGGTTGCATAAGATATCGGAGAGGCTGAATTTAGAATATTGTGTGCAATTTTGGTCACCTAATTTCAGGAAGGATATTAATAAGGTTGAAAGAATGCAGAGAAGGTTTACAAGGATGTTGCCGGGATTTGAGAAACTGAGTTACAGAGGAAGGTTGAATAGGTTAGGACTTTATTCCCTGGAGCATAGAAGAATGAGGGGAGATTTGATAGAGGTGTATAAAATTATGACAGGTATAGATAGACTGAATGCAAGCAGGCTTTTTCCACTGAGGCTAGGGGTGAAAAAAACTAGAGGACATGGGTTAAGGTGAAAGGGGAAAAGTTTAAAGGGAATATTGGGGGAGGGGTTCTTCACACAGAGCGTGGTGGGAGTATGGAATGAGCTGCCAGATGAAGTAGTAAATGCAGGCTCACTTTTAACATTTAAGAAAAACTTGGACAGGTACATGGATGACAGGGGTGTAGAGGCATATGGTCCAGGTGCAGGTCAGTGGGACTAGGCAGAAAAATGGTTTGGCACAGCCACGAAGGGCCAAAAAGCCTGTTTCTGTGCTGAAATGTTCTATGGTTCTATTGTTCGACTGTGGAAGCTGCATCCTCTCATTTCTATATTTTAAGTAAATCAACAAATTAGTTGATTTTACAAAGATGCCTCATCTTACTGAGCTGCTACCAGTGTGCCTCTCCTTGATGATAGTGGAGGACATAAGGTGCACATACAAATTGCAATAGCAACTGCATATAACAAGGGTTCACTGTTACAATTCCTGAGTTACAGCATTATCTAACTAAATGCTTTGTAATAAAAGTGCACTCTGGATTTTAGGAATGGGAACAATACTGCCTCTAAGGTGCATGGTTGTGTGGCAAGCCAAAAGTCTTAATGCTGGTCAGACATAAGTGATCTCCTTGAAACTATCACGTGCATGGCTACGCTAAGGAATTTAAAGGAACCATGCACTGAAATAAATCATCACACACTTCAAAAAACAAAATGGTGGGAAACACTGGACTTTAGGGTGTCATAAAACACATTTGAACCCTTTAAGACTTATTTACATAATTCAATCACTGGAACCGTTCGAACATATTGTCATAGAGCAATTAAATAATTAACTGAAGATGCAACTTACACCAAACTTGAGAACATCTGAACCATAAAATCAAAGCAGGAATTTTACTTCAAACTTGGGTGGCAACTGCTGCACGGAGAATAAATAGTTCCAATAATAAATACTCTGAATGTTTTCCTGTGGTGAATCAGCAAATAGAAATCCCTCTCCACTCTGGGGACCTCATTCCAAATTTCCAATAGTTTTCTTACCAACAGATACATTTCGTGGTGTTTTTGACATTGTATGTGCCATGCCAGCATCACAGAAAAAACATTGCCCTTGACCCAATAGCTGGGTTCAATAGTTTTAAGTTCCTTTGGTAAGAGATGCTCAGAATAAAAACTAATTTCAAACTAATTTCTCAAATTCATGCAAGTTGGGCTCCAGCGTTTTGTCATTAATTTTTTAAACTTGAAAACGTGGGGTTCAATTACTAATAAAAACTAACTTTCATAAATCACAACATATACAAAATACATACCATACAAATGAATGGATCTAGGATGAGCTTTTTGCAGTGACAGTGATCATGATGGTTTTTGAGCGTGGAACGGAAAACTATGATGTCAGCTAACAGTAAATGGAGTTGAACTGTCGATTTTAGTGGGGAGGGTGCCAAGAGAGAAGATGGGTGCATGAATGTGAAGTAGTGAAATTATCAAATTGTGTAAAAAAAAACGAACCTTCCATTTAAGCGGACACAAGAAGCCTTTAAAAAAAATTCTCTTACGTTTTACAATTGCAATGTGGTCAAGCTTCTAAAAGGCTCCAGGTAAATTGCAAGTCGTCATATCCAGACAGTGAAGACATTTGAAATTTAATATGCATTCCCACAAATGTAATCAAAAACCCATTGACGATGATGGTGATGTAAATAGACGTTTCTTGGGAGAATGGCTTAGACAAATATCTGAACTAAAAAGACAATGGATGGAACTGTGAACAGAAAGCATGTGCGAGGATAAGGTAGGGGAGTGGGGTGAAGTAGGATGGATGCTCTTTCATCCAGAGAGCCAGTACAGCCTTGATGGACCAAATGGCCTCCTTCTGCACTGCAAAGATTATGTGATTCTGTTATTCTATCACTGCAGGAAATGACAAACGTAGACCAAAAAATTGTGAACAACAAGCATACATAAGCTCAAATGAATCAATGTAACCAAAGTTTCATTATTAACTATGACGAGTCTACAGTAAGTTTGATAACATTCAAAAGGATCTAGGAAAATTGATTCTTTCTGCTTTGGAAATACAGATAATTTTTAAAGCACAGTTCCTCTTTTCCCAAAGTTAATTTGTACTGGGGACTAAGTTTGATGCTTGCAAACAACTCTTTGTGTATTTCCCAATGGGCTATTTTTCACATACATATTTACTTCATTGAGTGTCTAATAGCTACTTTGCAATGAAAAGCATCGCTGTAGTCATCATATGGCAACAGATCACATCTTCACCCGATACCCTTACCTGCAAATGTCTTAAAGGTATAACTAAATAATTTTTCAGAGTTCCCCTATCTTTCCAACTCCAGACTTTGCAATGATGAGGCTAATGACAGTGGTCCACCACCGTTGCAGCTCTGATCAGGTATCTCATCCAGTCCAAAGGTCAAACCTGAAATCCTTCTGCTTTTTGTGAAAACATATGACACCACACTATACACTTTCCTACAAAATCAAAAACTACAACAGCAAGTAGTTCTTAATACTAATGAGTACAAAATGGACTTGCCAGTTGTGGTTGGGTGTGTTGCTGGAGGTCCAAAACATGATCTCCTACTTTCCAACAACCCTGTCTGCTCAAACAGCTTTCTTCTCCATTATCAATATTTTGAAACTAAAAAAACTGTTCACAGTAAATAATTTTTCAAAAATGCTCCCATGGTTTTTCTCCCAGGTTCCATACAGCAATGCTCCAGAAATGAATCCTGAGACTTGGAGGATTGACAGCCAATGTATGAAGTAATGCAAACTATGAAACTTCAGAGTGGGATTTTCCAGCCCTTCCTGCCAGTTAGATCTCATGATCCTGCCAGAGACAACTCACAGTGGCAGGTTTCCCAGCAGTGGGACAAGTCAGCTGTGTAAAATGCCATAAACACATCAGTGGGACTGGAGGATCTTGCATGCGGTCAATGGCAAACTGCCTCTGCAGCCGGAAAACACACCGCTGAGGGATTATCCTGCCCCAACGCAAATTATTACCAAAGCGTAAAATTATTATTAATCATTTACAGAAATAAGATGTGGAATAATTATCAAAAGACTATCAGATACTAGCATTTAAGCAAAAACAGAAAAGACTTGAAAATCTTAGCAGGTCTGACAGCATCTGTGGGATAGAAGAGAGCCAACATTTCAAGTCTAGATGATCCTTCGTCAGATTTGTCAGATTCCAGCATTAGCAGTATTTTGCTTTTTCACTAGCATTTAATCATTGGTTTAACATTATAAGCTTTCATTGGTGAAATCAGCTCAATGTATATGCAATTTGGACAGCATGCTTTCTTTAAATGCTGGGGCACATTGCAGATCTATAAGAATAAAAATGAAGATTGCAGCATGTAGAAATCCACAAAATGGAGAGACTTTGACAAAACTGGACTTGGTTTCATTGTAAAGAAGATTCAGAAGGGCTAAATCTTTAAACGTGATGAGAAGCATGATCTCTATTTGTATTTGTCACTGCCTAATTTAAACTGGCATACAAGTTATTCAAAGTAACATTTTACTATTTCCTTCAGAACGCAGCAGATATATGGGATGAAAAGTTGATGTTTGTCCTAATTTGGCAATGAGTGTCATCTTTCAATAGATCCCATTCAAATCATTACTGAGGAGAAATGCTCTTATTGAATGAATGCCAGGTTAAATCAGTATAAATATGTCAGTAAACATATTCCCAATCATTGTCACTGTTACATATTTAAGTGGTTGTGGATTGCTTTAAGAGCTGATTTGATTGTAATGTCATTCATCTGCTGTTTTACTTACAGTTTGTTCTCTGTATAGGCACAGCTGTTAGTTTGAATCTACATGTACAAATCATGTTTCTTCCTTTTGTTCAAAACCCTGAACCCTTAACATAGTTGGGACATTACGAAAAGAAAATTGGTGATGAGCAAGGATTTTGTTTCATTGAGAACATTGAGAAAAAACCCTAAGTTAAGGCAACAAATGTTGAGAGTCCTTACACTTCGAATATCAGCAACAACAGGATTAAAGACTGAAATGCCATAGCAGAAAGGCAAGCAAGAAAAAAGACTCTCTTTGTGGTTTTAAAAGAAGGTTTATTTTTCTCAGTCTGGGAAGGGTGAGATTCCAGGCAGTACCTGCATATTTGAAAAGAGTGGATACTTTGCTATACAGTTGGGTCCTCCGTTTCAAAAAAGGACTACATGGAAGATAGAAAACATTATTGAGCAATATCAAGTTACCAGTGCCTGTAAAAGAAATGGTGGGTCAATTAGGATCCATGGGGTCTTTAATGAATCATGAGGTTGCTTTGCAAGTGCTTTCAATACTTTGTCCAAGCGAATAAAATTGTAGACGAATTGCTCATACCAGTTTTCTCAGTACAACAGGAAGTAAAATTTCTAATTTGTTCCGAAGTTTGGTTCATCCAGCAAAGCCAAGAACAAACTTATGGTGACTTGACAAAGATCCTTGAAGAGCATTATTCTGCAAAGCTACTAATCATGACAGAATAGTTTATGTTTCATTGAAGGAATCAAGTGGAAAGTGAAAGCAATGCTCAGTTTGTGGCAACCTTAAAAAGACTGGCACAACATTATGGGTTTGGTAAGTGAAGAGAAGATACTCTTCGAGATCATTTAGTTTGTGGATTCCAAAATGAAGCTATCCAAAGAAGATTGCTTAATGAACGTGCTTTCACTTTAAAGACAATCAGAGTGTTAATGGAACTGGTTGCTAAAAAGGTTTCACAAGTTGAGGCAGGAATGATGATCCACAAGTTGGGAACTGCACATTGATCAAAACAGCAGCTAACATGTCAGAAATGTGCCAAAAATGGAGCATTCACTGAGTGAATGCTGGAGCAAAGAGAGTCAGTGCAAGAATTGTGGCAAAACGCAGAGGTTTGTTGGATTAGACCAACTTCCCTTGAGAAGAATATTCAGAAGAATCTGGGTATCTTCAAGAAGAACAAGTTGCATTCTACAAAAATAATTTACAATATGGAAGAAAAGAATCACAACTAAGAAGAAGAGATGTCCAGAAATTTGATCAAAAGATCTAACTGAATGTCTTGTCCATAAAGGATAAATCACATAGATCATGGGTGATTCTAAAGTTAAGTGGCCAATATTTTAGGTTAGAGGTTGATATTGGTGCTGTTGTAGCTTTAATTCTGAAGACCACTCACCAACAAAAGCTGAAGCATTTTCTCCAAAAACCAGCTGATGTAATTTTAAGGACATACGTGGAAAAGATCATGCCATTAAAAGATTATATTATGATCAACTTAGAGTTGAGTGGACAAACAGATGAAGGTAATGACAGACTCTCAACACTGCTTACCGTTGTGACTCATAAAGCATATTTTTTGAAATAACATTTGCCCCAGCTTGCTTCCAAAGATCAATAGATCAGTTTTTAAGTAGTTTCTCTGGTGTACAATGATATCTGGATCATATTTTAACTATAGGGTCCAGTGAATAAGAGCACTTGAATAATTTAAAAGCGACTTTGGAATGTCTTCAAGCACGTGGTCTGAGTATCAAGAAAGAAAAATGTGAATTTTTCCAGATGTCAGTCCAGTATTTGGGTCAAGTTATTGAAAGTAAAGGCTTACATAAAGCACCTAAAAAGATGGAAGCAATTTTAGAAGCACCATATCCAACGAATGTGATACAAGTGAGATTAAATTATTATGGCAAATGTGTTCCTAACTTAGCTACATTATTGAAGCCATTGCATAATTTACTAAGTGAAATAGTCATGGGACTGGACTAGACAACAGAATGTGACAAAAACCAACAAGAATGTCAAAGTAGCTTTGCAAAAGTTTGAAGTATTGGTTCATTTTATTCTGAAACTATCATCTTTGCTTGCTTGCAATACTTCACCTTATGGAGTAGAGGCAATAGTTTCACATATTGTGTCTTTGGGAGAAGAACGACCAAAAACTTTTGCTTTGTGTACTCTGACTAATGCTGAATCTAATAATACTCAACTAGAAAAAGAAGCATTGCGTGTACAAAGGTTTCACCATTACTTATATGATTAACATTTCACATTACTGATTGATCATCAACCCTTTGCTATTTTTGGGCTGTACAAAGGCATATCTTTGTTTGCTGCTAGCCAGTTGCAAAGATAATTCCTGATCTTATCTACACAATTACAATACAAAGTATCACAAATTAGAGTGCCATGCTAATGCTAAGGCATTATCCTTCTTACCTTTTAATTATAGAGCAGATGATACCAACTAGTATTTTGCTAGTATTCTTTATTTTTTGTGAGTAGATCATTTGCCTGTGACAACTTCTCCAGTTCAGAGATGTACTAGAAATGATCCCTTGATGGGGAATGTGACAGATATGGTATTGAAAGAAACAATAGCTGTGCATGTCCAAACTCTTCAAGTGATAAAACATCTGCAATTCTCTTGCATTTAAATTTTGTCAGTAATTCTGAATGAAAAACAAAACTAATCAATCTTCTTTGCTGCTGATTCTAAAATGGTGTAGCCCAGTTTAAAATTGGTAGCACACCTGACTCAGAATTAGAAAGATTTGGGTTAAAGTCCAGCTCCATGACTTGAACACAGGCTTTGGGGCAGACGTGCCAGAGCAGTTGGAAGGAGTGTAGTACTGTTGGATGTGTTATCTTTCGAAAGAGATGTTAAACTCGAACTCTCTGGTTGATGTAAAATAACTTCTGGCACTATTTTCAAGAGAAGCTGAGGAGTTATCCTCAGTGTCTCAGTCAATATTTATTCCTCAGTCAACATCACAAAAACAGATTATCTGGTCACTTGCATTTTATTGTTCTCAGGATTTGCTGTGTGCACAAACAATACCATAAATATTTTTCAAAAGTACATCAATGCATTTATATCATGCAAAAGGCATGATGTAAATGCAAGGCTTTCAAACAGACCTAAAGATTTGACATTTATTTTGTTGCTTTGTCTTTGTGTAATTATGTTCGCTTAGTAATTATGATAATGAATCAAAAATCCACAGGGCTATGTGGATGGCAAATTGCTGGAGTAACTCAATAAATTTGGTAATTTAGAGCAAAAAAAAACTATTGGATTGCGATAAGAACTCAACTGATTTACTAATGTCTTTCTGGAACAGGGCATCTTCCACTTCTACTCAGTCAGGCTTATTTCTGCCCCATGTACGTTACATATTGACTCTTCGTGGCTTCAAGGCATCTGGGATGGGTAATAAATATTGCCTTGCCTTAGCAGTATTATACAGAACTCAAATTATTTTAAAAACTGTGGATTCAATTTTTCACTTATTTTGAGTTATCACTCGTGATTGCTGATTAAACAATCAGCTAACTATTATGTTTGCAACATCATCATTTACATCATCCATCCTTAAAAACCTCTTCTCAGCTACATAAAGTATTCAGACATTGTGACACAAGTAGCAAATATACTTGATGCAGTGGAAGAGGCAATTAAGACTTCTGAACTGTAATATTTCTCTGCTCCTATGCCATAAAATCAAGGCTGAGTAGCTCTCATTTTTGTTCAGGTTGAACATAGTAGTTCTGACTATTTAATTAAAATCATGTAGTGTTACTTGTTATTTGTATTGAATTACAGAGCCATTATTTGATCTCTCGGCTGTCATAAATTTCTGTTGTTTCCTAGAACTTCAAGGAGTGGTCTTTTTTGGGGTACAGATTTTTTCTTACACCACACTCCTCCAAAACTATCAGATGAGTCATAGTAACTCCCGCTACCTAAAATGCCTTAATCTTAGCTCATGAAGAGAATCATCTACCACTGTAACTTACTTATTATGCACACCATCTTTCCATGAGGAATCTCTAAATGAGAACAGTGTGGATCAAAATTTTTTAGAAAGTGGGTTGAGGTTACACAAACTAAATTCATGCAGAACTTTACAGCTTACGGAAAGTTCAAAAATATGTGCGGATTACACATTAACTATTTGGCTACTGCATATCTGAAATCAGTGGCTATTTCCTATAATACTGACAACTGAATTTCTAGACACTGCGCAAGGGTGTTAATCTTCTTGAAATGTATGAAATACTGTATGCAAATGCATATTACAGAGTTAGGATCACAAACAGCCATTTTTGAACAAGGCTTTCTGATTCATGAGAAGACTATTGTTTTTAGATTCTGTGCTACATTATTTGTTATTATTTTATATATTATTATATATAATTCTATATTATTTTATTCAAAACAGGCATTAGGTTGGACCAATCAAACTACTGAGCGATAAAAAAGATTCTATTACTGGAACTACTTACAATTATAAAAATACATACCAGTAATTGAATAAATATATTTGTAATTCAAAGATAGTTTTGCAAATACATTTTAGTTATTCCTTTGGTTACAAAGATGGCCACAATAAAATTATTTATTTGTTCTCAGTGGATACAATACTAAACCACTACACATCTGTTAAAATCTGGTACTGGACACACAGAGGTTTCTGGTGTGCAAGTCCACAGATCCTTAAAGGTGGCAGCACAGGTAGAAAAGATGATGAAGAAAGCATATGGCATCCTTGCCTTTATTGCACAGGACATAGATTATAAAAGTTGGCATATGATGTTGCAGTTATATAGAACATTGATTAGGCCACATTTGGAATACTGCACCAGTTCGGTTTGCCACACTATCAGAGGACATTGGAGAGAGTGCAGAAAAAGGTTTACCAGGATGTTGCCTGGTATGGAGGGTCTTAGCTATGAGGTGAGATTGAGTAAATTAGGGTTGTTCTCCCTGGAAAGACAGAAGTTGAGGGGGCGACCTAAAAGAAGTTTACAAAATTATGAAGGGCATAGATACGGTGAACAGCTGGAAGCTTTTTCCCAGGTCAGAAATGACAAACACAAGGGGTCACAAGTTGAAGGTAAGGGGGGCAAGGTTCAATACAGATATGCAGGGGACTTTTTTTTTTTACACAGAGGGTGGTGGGGGCCTGAATGCACTACGAAGCAAGATGGTTGAGGCAGACACACTAGGATCGTTTAAAGCTTATCTAGATAGTCACATGAACAGACTGGGCACAGAGGGATACAAACAGATGATCTAGTTAGGAACACATGATTGGTGCAGGCTTGGAGGGCCGAAGGGCCTATTCCTGTGCTGTATTGTTCTTCGTACTCAGCTTTAAGCATTTAGGGTCTATGTTGCTTTTCATCACTACCATTACTTCATCTTTGTTTCTTTTGTTTCCTTTTGCTTATTATTCACTTTTTTATCCTTGTCCCCTGCTTTCATTTCTTTGAAGTCAAGGTTATTATACCTTTCAAACAAAAACAGACAAATATGTGGATTTTGATTTCCAAAATACTTGTCAAATTCACTTTATAAAAATGAAATTTGAGTTCTTCAACTAACCTAAAGCAGCTTCCATCTATATTTTCTGAAAGTATCTTCCTGTCACATATTGTAAAAATCTTTGATATGTTTTCCTTATTCATTACAGATAATTTTCATTTTGCTTTCAATCCTTTCCAACTATCTCAGGGTTTCTAACTGAACAATACTTTGTCAGGCATCTTTAACCTTGGAAAAAAATTGCTGTCTACAGGTGGGCCATATTGAAAGAGCTAGAAGAAGTGATCAAAAGCTCTATGAAAGAGATTGGTTACAAGAAGGATTTTAAAGATGCAGAAGCAGAGGGGGCTCCAGAAAATGGGCCAAGACAATTTGAAAGTGCTGCTGGCAGATCAGCGGGAGACTGGGCCACACACGAAATGGGAGAATTGAAGAACCAATGGGTGTGACAAAAGTCATGAAGAGTTCTCTGTCCCAGACATATTAAATTCAAAGCTTTTACCTTCACCTTTACTTCCCTTTCTGCAGCAAGCAAACTCATTAAGAAAATGTGGCAGAAATCAGTCTAGATTTTTACCATGGGTGTTAGACACACATATAACAGCAGGAGTAGACCACATGGCCTGTTGAACCTGCTTCACCATTCAATACGATCATGGCCGAACTTGGGCTTCAACTCCACCTTTCTGTCTGCTCATCATATCTCCTAATTCCCTAAGGGACAAAAATCTGTCTATCCCAATCTTTAGTATGGTTAATAATGGAGCATCAACAATGCTTTGGGATGGAAAGTTCCAAAGATCCATAATCATTTGAATGAAAAATTCTCATCTGAGTCCTATTTGATCGATTGCCTCTCGAGAGGCTATGAGCTCAGCAAAGCCTATCCTATCAAGCCTTTTCAGAACTCCGTATGTTTCAATAAGATCATCTCTAATTCTTCTAAACTCAACAGCATAGTCATAATTTACTCAGCCTCTCAACATAAGACAATCTCATCCCTGGGACCAACCTACTCCAATATCAGATCAAATGAGGCTTCTGAGACTGCACTTGGTAAAATGGCACTCCAGTGCAATTTTCCTCCAGGCAGCCACCTATTTCTCTGAACTAGAGGGCCAGTAGCTTTGGCACCTTATCAGTCTCACAGGGAGAGGTGGGCACAACTGAGGCAGTTATTTGTAAAGTGTGCATCAACCAGAAGATGCCTTTGGAGGCATGTACATTTATTAAAAATGAAGGGTAACAAAGGCATTATCTCCCTTAAAGCTGAGGGAAAATCCCTCTGGATACATTACATGAGCCTTTTCCTCCTGTGGCCTCCTTTTTGGGTCATGCAGCCTTCAGCTCTAATGTGCTCCAACATGCCATAGCGAGTCTGCCTATATTAAGCTGCTTGATTTGATTTATTATTGTCACATGTATTAGTATACAGAGAAAAGTATTGTTCCTTGCACACTGTACAAAGAAGGAAAGGAGAGAATGAAGAATGTTGTGTTACAATCATTGCTAGACTGCTGTGAAAGATCAACTTAATGCGAGATAGATCCGTTCAAAAGTCTGATGGCAGCAGGGAAGAAGCTGTTGTTGAGCTAGTCGCCTCCAAAGGCAAAGGCCACTTCATAAGCAAGATACCAACAAGACTGCAAAATTCTCCTCAATTGTGTTTTATCTCAAGAGTACAGGAATGAGATAGAAAATCTGATGAACTAGTGTGGCAACAATAATCTCTCTCACAATGTCCACAAAACAAAGGAGATTGTCACTGACTTCAGGAAGTATAAAAGAGAATATGCCCCTGTCTACATCAACGGGGACGAAGTAGAAAGGGGAGAGCTTCAAGTTTTTAGGTGTCCAGATACCAACAACCTGTCCTGATCCCTCCATGCCAACACTACAGTTAAGAAAGCCCACCAACGCTTCTACTTTCTCAGAAGAGTAAGAAAATTTGGCATGTCAGCTACAACTCTCATCAACTTTTACAGATGTACCATAGAAAAATTCTTTCTGGTTGTATCACAGCTTGCTTCGGCTCCTGTTCTGCCCAATATTGCAAGGATCTACAAAAGATTGTGAATGTAGCTCAATCATGCAAACCAGCATCTCATCCATTGACTCTTACTACATTTTCTGCCGCCTCGGCAAAACAGCCAACATAATTAAAGACTCCATGCAAACTTGAATTCTCTCTTCCACTTTCTTCCTTTGGGAAAGAGATACAGAAGTCTGAGGTCAAGTACCAATTGACTCAAGAATAGCTTCTTCCCTGCTGCTGTCAGACTTTTGAATGGACTTACCTGCATTAAGTTGATCTTTCTCTACACCCTAGCTATGACTGTAACACTACGTTCTGCATTCTCTTGTTTCCTTCTCTATGAGCAGTATGTTTTGCCTGTATAGTGCTCAAGAAACAATAATTTTCACTGTATGTTAATGCATGTAACAATAATAAATCAAATCAAATTAAATTAAATCAATTGATTGTCAACTGCTGTGGAGCAGATAATAGATTTGACTCCTCACCTGCCCTGGAAAACTTCCCTAACAGTTGGAATGGGTCAGAGTGCTATCTTGATAGGACTTCCCACAATTTTTCTGCTGACCTCTCCTTGATGCTTGCCACCATGGAGTGGGGAAAATTCAGCCCAACATTTCAGCCCTATGACCTTTTGTCAGGGCAGGCAAAAGTTAGAGAATTAACAAATCGGAAGCAAATTGAGGCAAAGAAAAAACAGAAAGAGAAGAAAGAATAAAAGATAAGGTTTGTGATAGACTGGAATGAGATGTTAAAAGAGATGGGAAGGCAAAATAGAATAATGATGATACAAATAAATACATCAACGATGCGACTGAAGAAACAGCATTAGCAGAGTAATTACCAGCACCTGCAATCATAACCATTACTTTATTTTCTTTGGACAGCAAGTACTGGGAATGGTTCTGCTGATATCAATTACATATCCTATCATCACATTTATTTGAGTAATGCAGAAAAAAGAGAAATGGCCACATTTCGCAAATCTTATTTGCCCCGCCACTGCTGCCAGTCAGAAGGAGTGGGACTGGACAATCCCACTCACAAGTGAGGTTGAAGAATTCCAGCCATAATGTGGAAGCTTTTCAACTTGTACTCATCAGGACATGAGAGTGTCAAATTTCCAAGGGAACAACAAGCAATATTGTATGAGGAAAAGGTGCTGACTGGTTGGCAAGTTGACTCAGATTGTTAAAGATGATGGCATGACAAAAGCACCAGGGAGTTACTGTCGCATGTACTTTATTTATTCAAAAATGGTGCAGATCTGCACAAAATCCTTTTGCTTGCAGAGGGCAGGTCCCTCCAAATGAATACATATAGCTTCTAAACAGCATAAGTGAGCTACATTTTGAGCCCGATTAAAAATCTTAAATTGGTTTCAGTGTGATTCTTAGTAACTGAGGATTGTTCGGTAAATGCTATCCAATTGCAGATCATGTCTAATGTTAGATGTTATGTTCTGAGTTTTGCAAGCATGGGTTAGTGAGTACAGTTAATACATTGGACAATTTTTAAAAAACAAAAGCATGGGGACAATAGTTCCTCCATGTATTTGTCATGACAATATCTCAGCTAATCAGCACCCCTTTTCTCATGCAGTATAAACTGTCATTCCCTCTGAAGTTTGGCATTCTTTCACCTTTTATGATTTGCACAAGGTGGTAGCTTCAACAGCATGTCTCTTTTTTCAGTAGTATATATTTATCGGATGAGATTCTCTGGCTTCCTCTCAGCAGTTTTCTCAGCAGTGGGAGGTGGCACTGGGCGGGATGTCTGGGCCCCCCACTGACAATGGGAATTTCCATTGAAGCCATGCCACACCACCAGGAAACTCGCAGCAGAGGGTTGCTGCCAGTGGGACCAGAGCATCTGGCCAACGTGAAAGGCTGGGGAATATCAGTCATTATTTCTCTACTTGTCCCTTTTGCCTGCATCATAATGCTGTCCCTAATGCTGCCTTCACCTGTAAAGTTGAAGCTGCTAGATTTAAAAGTATTTATTGACAAACATAGTGCAGAGACTTAAGAAGTTGGATTGTTCATCTTTGAGCAGCAAAGGTTAGGGGAGATTTAATAACTGGGATGTAGGTTCAAGATTACGAAGGGCTATGGAGGACTAAGTAGGCAGAAACTGTTTCCATTGGCAGGAGTGTTGGGGGGGGGGGGGGGGGGGAGTTCTTTTAGGTTTGGCAGGAGTGTTGGTAATCAGAAGATCCAGATCTAAGATAATTGGCAAAAGAACCAGAAGAGAAATAAGGAGAAAGAGAAATATTTTGCTGCAGTAAGTTTTATAATCTAGAATGTCTAGCCTGAGAACATTAATGGTGATGGCAGATTTAATAATAACTTTCAAAGGGAATTAGTTAAGTATTTGGAAAAATGTACAGAGCTTTGGGGAAAGAGCAAGGTTGTGGAGCTATTTGGATAGATTTTTCTCAGAATCGGAATAGGCACAATGGGCTGAATGGCCTGCTTCTGTGCTGCATCATTTCACAAAGTTTTCATGGAATTATGGGATACATCGTGACCTCATCTCCAGCAGCATTTTGCAGCAGAAAAATTGGGTTCTGGATTTTGATAGTAAACAAATTCAGATGTATTATACATTCAGCAGGTGCCCCCTACTGCCATCCTGATTAACAAAAATAGGGAGCTGCATTTTCAAAGGCTGGTGTGGGTGGGAACAAGGGCAGGCAACTACAGAAAACCCCAGGCAAGTCAGTGTGCCAGTTTCCCAATACAAAACAGAAAAGCTCAAATTTTCAATTTGAGAAATGAAAGGCAGAAGAGGAACCAGTGCAATATGCTAAGGTTCTTACTGAGCTCATTGGCAGTTTGTTCTGAAGACAGATTGCAATCTTCAACTGAAGGTTTGGGTCTGCTGTGGGAATGTCATAGGGGAGGAGACACTATCAGTGAGTGCATCTGTGTTGGGCAGAGACAAACTGCAGCCATCAGCATGAGAGATGGTGACATGATCTGCACAGTGCCATTAGCAGAAAGAATGCAAATTTGGTAGCAGCAGCAAACTGCAGAGCAGCATTGGAGAGAGAAAACAATTCTGATTGAGAAAGGACAGAAAGTCACGGTCCAATGCTGGTAGGGAATACAATGCTCCTGTGGACCATTATGGTCTCCAGGATGACCTAATGTGACTCATTAAAAAACTGGAGTGGGGGGCACACGGATGCTGCTGGTATAGGGACCCTCTTTGCTCACTGTCCTCTGTTGTGCCACAGCATCCATGATCTTGATGAGTGTTAGCCTCAGGGTTACAATTTGTCCTTTAAATTGTACTCACTCCCAAACTCCTGCTTCCCTTTCACATACAACACCTCTAATTGGGCAACAAACATGACTTTTGTCCAATTATAATATTACATGCAGAAGTTGCATAAAATGCACATTTTGCCGGCCGAACAGGGTTGGGACCAGCAAGTCTTCCCAATATTGGGATTTTGACTCTGAATCTGAAAGCCTGTTCATGTCTTTGCCAAACTGCAGCTGTCACTTCAGATAAGTTTAGCAGATAAAATTCACTCTTTTAAAATATTAGCTTTAAGAATCAATTTCTCTGGGTTAGAATTCAGAGGAAAATTTTGGCTCAGACATTTCAACATGTCAACAATACATCAAAAAATATTTAGTTCAAATTTGCCAAATTTTCTGGAGAAATCTAGCAGGCGCTTTAACGCTACATCAACTTTTATCTGTTACTATATTTACAAACTGCTTAATTAGATAACTCAAGTCAATTGTCAATCAAATGGTTTGACATGTGGATTCTTCTGGTTGTCAGTTGTATAGTCTGGGTGTGTACAATCCTGCCCTGTCCTGGTCCCTCCATAATGACATATAGTTAAGACAGCCCAAAATGCCTCTACTTTCTCAGGAGGCCAAGGAAATTTGTACAACTCTCACCAACTTTTATAGATGCACCTTAGAAAGCATCCTTTCAAGTTGTATCATAGCTTAATATAACTCCTGCTCTGTCCATGAAACTATCGGGAACGAAGCCGAGTACACCACGCAAACAAACCAGCCTCCCATCCACTGACT
The DNA here is from genome assembly GCA_024679065.1 of Sphyrna mokarran. Lineage (NCBI taxonomy): Eukaryota > Metazoa > Chordata > Chondrichthyes > Carcharhiniformes > Carcharhinidae > Sphyrna > Sphyrna mokarran. The sequence goes on from JAGIQG010000006.1 coordinate 80,894,801, forward strand.
CCATCTACAATGCCCACTGCTTCAGAAAAGCAGCCAGTATAATCAAGAACCCCACGCACCCCAGATAGACTCTCTTCTACCTTCTTCCATCCGGAAAAAGATACAAAAGTCTGAGGTCACGTACCAACCAACTCAAGAAGAGCATCTTCCCTGTTGCCATCTGGCCTTTGAATGGGTCTACCTTATAAAAAGTTTAACTTACTTGACACCCTAGCTATGACTGTAATACTACATTTTGCATCCTAGCCGTTCCATCTCTATGAATGATACGCTTTGTCTGTGTAGCACATAAGAAACAATACTTTTCACTGTATACCAACACATGTGACAATAATAAATCAATCAAATAATAATCTATTCTTGGGATCAGTGAGAAAGTGGAAACAGTTTCACACTAGTTTTGTATTTCTACTACTTGTAATTTAAAACTGCACTCGATCAGGCTATGGGTTTTGGCAATCCGTTAACTTGACATATTGTCATCCATTGTGGAAAGCCAGTGGGTGAACCCAAACCCCGTAAAATCTAGTTTCATTGCTCACCAAGAAGTCTCTGTCTAATGTACCAAATAGTTTGTTGACTAACCCTAATTCTCATTTTACCATTACCATACCTAAAAATGAGGTGTCAGCTGGTGTAGCTACAATACAGAATCATTTGCATGCCACACAGCAGAAGCAGCACACAATACACAGAGTTAGGTGATCTTACAACTAACAGATCAGGAGAATTTTACAAAAATTTATGTTTCAAGTTCAGACGTAAAACTAATGTGGTTCTCCCCAGATGCAAGTTGGGCGTCGAACTGGATTTTCTGTCATTCAGTGCACAGAAAATCAAGGGGCATGGTTTGTACCATCACAGGCAGAGCAGGGCCTGAATAGTCACAGCAAGGCTAGCTCCACAAAGCTAGACCCCATCCAGGCCAAAGCAGATCATTTGACTAGCACCCCAATTAGCACCTTAAATATTAACTCCCTCCATGACTGCTGACGCACAACTGCAGCAGTATATATCACTATTTTTTCACTACCACTGGGTGAAAATCCTAGAACTCCCTTTCTAACGGAACTATATATGGATTACATGTGCTGGAAGATGGCTTATCATCACATTCTGAAGGGCAATTAAGAATGGACAAAATTTGCAGGCCTGGTCAACGACCTCCACATCCCATGAAAGGATAAAAAGATACATCTGACAGGAGTTTCTGTACAGTTGTGCTGCTTTTAATGGGCAGATTGGGAGGCACAGTGGCTAGCACTGCTGTCTCACAGAACCAGGGTTTTGAATTCAATTCAGCCTTGGGTAACTGTCATGTGGAGTTTGCATGTCCTTCCTGTATCTGCATGGATTTCTTCTGGGTGTTCTGGTTTCCTCCTGCAGTTGAAAGATGTGCAGGTTAGATGAATTGACCATGCTAAATTGTCCCTTAGCGTACAAAGATGTAGTTTAGATGGATTAGCTATGGTAAATAAGAGGGATTAAGGTAGGGATTGAGCCTGGGTAAAATGTTCTTTTGAAGAGTTAGTGCAGACTCGATGGGCCAAATGGCCTCTTTCTACACGACAAAGATTCTATGGTTCTACATTTATTTTTAGCACAATTCATGCTAAATTGCCCACACAAGAACAAAAGACTGAGGAATTTCAAGGGCAAACTACATCTAGCAAACAAAAGTTTTTGTGATCTTTTGCACTAGTTTAAAAGCCATCGTGCTGGAAGTTAGCCCTGCAACCAAAACTGGCCATGTCCATGACTGAATTAACTGCCATTGCAAATTTCTGCTTACTACGTCTATTTGCTCTATAAATTAAGCTTTTTCTTTTAGGTGGCAGGCATATTTTATAAACTTTTTCATTATTTTATTAAGGAACTACCTGCAGTACACCTTGTGATGAGTAAATTATTCTGCATGGTTTTTAAAGTCACGTTAGTCACAGGACTAGATCCTCTCATTTTTTTGTGATAATCCCATTTTTACCTGTAGTAGTTAAACTGCACCTAGCTACTCTGAAATATATCAAAGAACATTTTTAAAAAATGTTTTAAAACACTGCCAGACTACATATGCAAGATTTTACATCTGATGATATGTAAATAAGCTTTAGCAGCAGCCTCAATAAAGAAAATTCCTCAACCTAGCACAATTTGAGCCCTGTTTCTAGCCAGGGCAAAATTTCCAAGCTCTTATTTTCAATTGTCCACAGTATGACATTCTGGTTGTTATAACACATCATGAAGATAATTTGTTGCGGAACCTACAGGGTTTTAAAAATAAAAAAGTAAATCTGACCCAAGCCCAGACACTTCCAATTTTAAGGGAAGAGCCAAAGTGCCTACTCTTTGAAAGCAGCTTGGTCATTATAATCTGATGATGAAAAGAAGCTGCTTGCCTTCATTTTAACTTGTTTTATTTCTTAACATCTGTAACTGGGATTTCCAGGATATCCTGGCAGATGAAATGTGGGAAGGGTCAATTCCATGAGGCAAGTGTCATAATTCCACAGCTACCACCAGGTGGAGCAGAAATGCTTCCCAAGCACCATATCTCATGATAAGACTCCGGCAGACAAGAAATCACCGAAGCATAGAACCTGGGAATTAAGGCAAGAACAGACAGTGGGAAGCAAGGCCAGGTATGGGATGTGGAAATGGAGAGGTAAGGCCAGAGTGAGGAAGGGAAAGAGGTACTGAGGGTGAGAGTTGAAGCACCACAGAAAAGGTCATGCAAACAGGCAGCCCACAGAAGAGGAAATCTGTGGCAAACAATATTAACGTGAAAATGGCAATGCTATATGGATATATTGGCACTATTTTATGAACAGTGTTAAAGTGAAACAATGAATCAATGTTAAATTGAGACTGACTACAATTGACACTCACTCTCATCAACTGCTTTCCTGCAAACTGACTGCCTATCAGGTCAGTTAGTTGCCAGGCAGTAGACTTGTCAAAAAATTTATCAATACTTATTTCCAATAGCTTGATTAATGGTGATTTTAATTTAAAGGGCAAAATTAAGGCAGTTATCGAAGCAGGTTTGCAGCCAGCACTCTTGAGCCAGGAAGTGTGATGTGAAGTTGGAAATTGCAAGTATGTGGTAACTATATGGATTTTGAGAAAGGAACACTTCAGCATGCCTGTGACTGAAGTTGTCAGTAACTAGTCATTAAAAAGGGTCAGTACTGCTCTTCAAATCACACATGCACTATGATTTAATTGTTGCAATAAAGTGCCATCAACAGAAACACAGTGTCAAAATGAAGGGTTTCTAAAACTGATCTAAGCATTGATTCTTTTAATGCACTCAAGTAAAGCTACAACACCAATTTAGTTGTCATGGAGACTTGATTCTTACCCAGCTTGAATATGCTAAAAATCTTCAAGTGAAACTAAATATGAATAGCTAGTCTGGATCAGACAATAATCCAACTGAGATAGAGACACAGAAACTGAGCTTGAGGATATTTGTATACTTTATGTCTGCTTTCAGAGTGCAGATAGTTAACACAGATCACATTGGAAAAATGTAGAATTTAATTTACAGTTGCAACTCAGTTGCTTCTTTAACAAGATGCAAAACTAGAAAGCCAAGTTGAGCATAAAAACACTTCAAACAAATAAAAATGATCTCCACAATGGTTTAGTAGGGAAAGGTACTGTCCGTTTCTAAATCAAAACTTATACCTTTAAACACTATCCAAGGTTGGACCTTCTGTGAGGTCCCAGAGGACTGGAGAATAGCTAATGTTGTACCATTGTTTAAAAAGGGTAGTGGGGATAACCCCGGGGATTTACAGGCCAGTGAGTTTGATGTCAGTGGTAGAGAAGCTGTTGGAGGGGATTCTTAGAGATAGGATGTATAGGCACTTAGAGCATTGCAATCTGATTAGAGATACGCAGCATGGATTTGTTAAGGGAAGGTCATGCCTTACGAATCTGGTAGAATTTTTTTGTGGAGGTGACGAAAACGGTGGACAAAGGGCGAGCCGTTGATGTTGTCTATATGGATTTTAGTAAGGTGTTTGACAAAGTCCCTCGTGGGAGGTTAGTTGAGAAGGTCAAGGCTCATGGGATACAAGGACAGGTAGCTAGATGGATAAGTAACTGGCTTAGTAATAGGAGACAGAGAGTAATAGTGGAAGGGTGTTTCTCTAACTGGAGGTCGGTCACTAGTGGTGTGCCGCAGGGCTCAGTATTGAGACAATACAAATATTCTATTTGTAATGTATATAAATGATTTGGAAGAGGGAGCAAGTGGAGTGATCAGCAAGTTTGCAGATGATACAAAGATTGCTGGACTTGCGGATAGCGAGGAGCATTGTCAGGTGATGCAGCAGGACATAGATAGGCTGGTAGCTTGGGCAGATAAATGGCAGATGGAATTCAATCCTGATAAATGCAAGGTGATGCATTTTGGGAGAAAGAATGCAGAGGGGAGGTATATGATAAAGGGTAGACCTATTAAGAGTATAGAAACGCAGAGGGACCTGGGGGTGCAGGTGAACAAGTCTCTGAAGGTGGCAGAGCAAGTGGAGAAGTTTGTGAAGAAAGCATATAGTATGTTAGCCTTTATAGGAAGGGGTATAGAGTACAAGAGCTGGCCTTTAATGTTGCAGTTGTATAAAACGTTGGTTAGACTTCATTTGGAATACTGCGTCCAGTTCTGGTCGCCTTACTACCGGAAGGACGTGGAGACTCTGGAGAGAGTGCAGAGGAGGTTTACCAGGATGCTGCCTGGTATGGAAGGTTTGAGTTACGAGGAGAGGTTAGGCAAATTGGGGCTGTTTTGCTTAGAAGGACGTAGACTTAGAGGAGATCTAAAAGACGTGTACAAGATTATGAGGGCTATAGATGGAGTAAACAGGGTTAAGCTTTTTCCTAGGATGGACTCAAACAGCATGAGGGGTCACGGGCTTAAGGTGAGGGGAGTAAGGTATAATTTGGATGCTAGAGGGAGTTTTTTCACACAGAGGGTGGTGGGGGTATGGAACGTGCTGCCAAGTAAAGTGATAGAGGCAGGTACTCTGGAATTATTTAAGAAATACTTAGGTGGGCACATGAACAGAATGGGAATGGAGGGGTATAGAAAACTGATTTAAAATAGGGATCATGAGCGTTGGGAGTCCCTGGGAAGCGTGTAAATAGTTGATGATATTGATGTAATTGTTTTTATCCTACAGGTGCTTTGGTCCACCTTGTTGTCTAACAAGGGGCATACACATGATGGGTCATGAGAGGGCTGCTCTTGGACTTTTTTTTCCAAGAGTATCCTAGTGCTTCACGTCGTTAGTGTACGCTTGACCTGGACCATTTGATGGGCAACACGACAGCTCAGTGACTATCGCTGTGCTGTGCAGATACATGGATTTGGGCCTTTGTCTGTGGGAGTTTGCGCATTCTCCCCGTGCTTGCGTGGGTTTTCTCTGGGTGCTCCAGTTTCCTCCCACATCCCAAAGATGTCTTCTTAGGCAAATTGGCAAAGCAAATTCTCCCTAAATTGTCTCAAATTTGGTTTTTAATCCATAGATCTATAAACATAGACAGGGATCACGGGTAGAGGTGGGAACATCGGGGTGGCAGCACGGGCTCGTTGGGCCGAAGGGCCTGTTTCCTGTGCTGTTTTGTTCTTTGTTCACGGGTAGTGGTCATACCTGAGTGCTATAAATGACCTCAGCAAAGATGGATTAGGAAGGTGAAAGGCCAACCAGCTGGTTTTGCTATTCATGATCACTAGCAAGCCAAAACGGGCTTGGATCTTATGATTAGAGTAATTGTGTGATGAAACGCACTAACCATTATTGCTATATGTGCAGTGAATGTGAAAATCCAGAAGTTGCTGTCTGATTTGTTCTGTTCCACCGGAAGATTCACTCCACCAGTAATGTCAAGAGGTTTAACATTAAAAAATGTGAAGTTCATGAAGTTGCTGTATTTACCCACTCATAACGCACTAAATACACCAGAAAAATTAAGGCTGATGCATTCAGATGTAAGTGAATTTTTAAATAGTGTGCTAAGTATTAATTACTGGCAAATAATCTTCAAAAAGTCCTACATTTTTCTTCAGAATTCATTACTGAAGATTTAAGAAAAATGATTAAGTTTTCTTTGTTTCTTTTATCTTTCTTAATCTCATCTTTCTTTTCCTCATTTTATTTTGCTTTCTGAACTTAATTTTGCATTGAATTAATTATCCAAATTTTTACTTAAATTGTTAGACAGCATGGGAATCTCTGAATTCCCATGCAGAGAATTCAGCATGGGCGGAATTCTCTGGAACAGGAACGTGGAATGTTTCCCACTGCAGATGCTGATGGGAAACACCATCGTATCTTCCAAGCCTCAATCTTACTAATTATGCACCTGATGTTTTCGCGCCTTATTCCCTGGCAGGCCTGACTTGATGGTCTGCAAAAGAATATAGATAGTCTAAATAAATGTGCGAGGGTCTGGGAGATGGAGTACAATATTGGTAAATGTGAGGTCATCCATTTTAGTAGGAGTAACAACAAAATGGACTATTATATTTATAGAATCCCAACACTGTAGAAGGAAGCCATTCGGCCCACTGAGCGTGCATCAACAACAATTCCACTCAGACCATATCCTCACAAGTCCATGTTTTTATTCGGCTAATCTCCTGACACAAGGGAACAATTTAGCAACCAATTAGTGTAACCCATACACCTTTGACCTAGAAACTATCATTATTACAAAAGAGGTAGTGTTGGGCAAGCAAATGGAGCTAAAGGTAGACAAGATTCCTAGTCCCAACGGAACACATCCCAGGGTACTAAAAGAGAAGGCGGCAGAAATACCAAATGCACTAGTGGTAATTTACCAAAATTCGCTGGACTCTGGGGTGGTTCCCGCAGATTGGAAAACAGCAAATGTGATGGCACCGTTTAAAAAAGGAGGGAGACAAATGGCAGGATGATTAGCTTAACTTAGGTAGTAGGGAAAATGCTTGAATCTATCAACAAGAAAGAAATAGCAAGATATCTGGATATAAATCGTCCTATTGGTAAGACACAGTATAGGTTCATGAAGAGAAGGTCATGTTTGACTAATTTGATGGAATTCTTTGAGAATATTACATGTGTAGTAGACAATGGGGAACCCATGAATGTGGCATATCTGGATTTCCAGAAAACATTTGACAAGGTGCCGCACCAAAGATTACTACATAAGATGAAGATACACAGTATTACAGGTAATGTATTAGCATGGATAGAGGATTGGTTAACTAACAGAAAGCAAAGAGTGGGGGTAAATGGATGCTTTTCTGGTTGGTGATCAGTGACGAGTGGTGTGCCACAGAGATCGGTGTTGGAACTGCAATTGTTTACGATTTACATAGATGATTTGGAGTTGGGGACCAAGTGTAGTGTGTCAAAATTCACAGATGACACTAAAATGGGTGGCAAAGCAAAGTGTGCAGAGGGCGCTGAAAGTCTGCAAAAGAATATAGATAGTCTAAGTAAGTGGGTGAGGGTTTGGCAGATGGAGTACAATGTTAGTAAATGTGAGGTCATCTATTTTAGTAGGAATAACAACAAAATGGACTATTATTTAAATGGTAAAAAATTGCAGTATACTGCTGTGCACAGGGACCGGGGTATGCTTGTGCAGGAATCTCAAAAGAGTTGGTTTGTAGGTACAGCAGATAATTAAGAAGGCAAATGAAATTTTGTCCTTTATTGCTGGAGGGTTGGAGTTTAAAAATAGCATCGTTATGTTGCAGCTGTTTGAGGTGCTGGTGAGGCCTCATCTGGAGTACTATGTACAGTTTTGATCTCCTTCCATGAGAAAGGATATATTGGCACTGGAGGGGTGCAGAGGAGATTCACTAGGTTGATTCTGGAGGTGAGAGGATTGATTTAGAAGGAGAGATTGAGTAGACTGGGGCTATACTCATTGACATTCAGAAGAATGAGGGGAGATCATATAAAAACATAAGATTATGTAAGGATAGATAAGGCAGAAGCAGGGAAGCTGTTTTCACTGGTTTGTGAAGCTAGGACTAAGGGGCATAGCCTCAAAATAAAGGGAAAGTGGATTTAAGACTGAGTTGAGGAGGAATTTCTTCACACAAAGTATTGTGAATCTGTGGAATTCCCCACTCACTGAAGTAGTTAGGCTACTTCATTGAATGTTTTTAAAGCAAGGATAGATAAATTTTTGAACAACAAAGGAATTAAGGATTATGGTGAGGGTGGGTAAATGAAGCTGAGTGCACGAAAAGGTCAGTCATGATCTTATCGAACGGCATAGCAGGCTCAAGGGCCAGATGGCCTATTCCTGCTCTTTGTTCTTATGTTCTTATCTTTAGATTGGATTGGATTGAACTGAAGTGAACCTGGGTTCCTGGTGCTCTGAGGCAACAATGCTAACCACTGTGTCACTGTGCTGCCCACAAAAAAATGCCCAATATCAGAGACCTAAGATTGAAAAAAGATGAATCTCCAGGAACATACCAAGGCTGGAAGATGGATCTCCTCAATGACACTGAATCTAGTAGATCCAACTATAGATGCCAACCTAATGCTATGGTGGTTAGGGGTCCAGCGTTGCTGATAACCTCCATCCAGATTTCCAGAGGGACCACCAGACATTCTTCAAGCGAGTCCCAACCTCGGCATACCACGTTGTTCCAGATGTGTTCTGGATTGGCATGTTTTCCCGCTAACTTCACAGAAAATCAGGTGTGAGTGAAAGATTCCAATTGGGTCTTTATTTGCATCCCAATTGCCGGATAAAAATCAATTTCAGGCCGACCTCCAGCAAGTTTCCTAAACCGCCATTGGATGATCCTTCAGAAAATACACTATTTTTGTACGCTTGCTGAATTCTCCCCACCCCCTTCTTCAAATAGGGGCAGACCATGCTACAGGCAGCACTCGCAGGAGGAGGGTATGTTGGGAGAGCACTCCAAGGGATATAGGTTGCCCAGACAGAAGTGATATCACCACACCCCTGAGCCATTCAAACCCATGTCTTTTTTTCCTTTTCTCTACATTCCTTGATGTCAATCTTAATGTGGCATTGTTACTTTCATTCTGTGTTTTATATCTCAGTCCAACTCTCTATGTGTGTGTGGTATTCTCTCCTTTCTCTACTTATTAATTTGATCCCATTCCAATCTAGTGTCCCTTGCTGCTTGCATCTTTATCCCCTCTTGTTCTGTTTCTGGGCCAAGTGTTATATGAAATAGAGTAAGCAATGACTACCTGAAGCCACCACAGACTGTAGAACTGCAAGAGAAGAGAGTTAAAAAAAAGACCAATTGGTTGGACCTAATTCTGGGTGGCAGGGAAGAACAGGTTTAGCATCTAAATCTTGTTATTCATATCAACAAAATGATGTGCTAATGCATGAATAGGGTAAGAATGCAGTTATTTGGTAACAGAGAAGAGTCTAGCAGTAGCTGCTGGTTTTACCTGACAAAGAGAAAGCTATTGGGAGTGATTAAAAGCTATCAGAACATTCAAATATACTTTCATTTTCTTTGTGAATTACTGAATTTTTATTAGTTTTATTTTAGGGATATATAGTTGGCTGAATGAGGAAATAAAGCGTCACAATATTCTATAGACATTTTTTGTTGAATGTTTTTGATGCAAAGACTACCAATAAAAATAGAAATGAAATTCCATCAATGATATAGGATCTGACTAGTTTCTGGTTGTAAGGTCCCTTTAAGTGGAAGAAATGGATTGAAAAGAAATTGGGTTCTGGAATGTCATTCTGATATAATGAACATATAAAGACAATATAAAATAACGGATGCAATTCTAAAAGGGATACAGGAAATTTCCATTTTTAAAGTGATTTTTCTCATAAACTATATAAAGAACAATACAGCACAGGAACAGGTCCTTTGGCCCTCCAAGCCTGCGCCTATCATGTTATCCTATCTAGATCAACTGCCTGTATCTCTCTATTCCCTATCTGTTCATGTCTGTTCAGATAAGTCTTAAATGTCACTAACTCAACTACTTCACTTGGCAGCGCATTCCAGGTCCCCACTACTCTCTGAGTAAAAAAATTCCCCTACACATCTCTATTGAACCATATCCTAAACTTGTGCCCTCTTATTACTGTCATTTCTGCCCTGTGAAAAAGCTTATAACTGTTCACCCTATCATAATTTTATAAATTTCTGTCAGGTTGCCCCTCAGCCTCCATCTTTCCAGGGAAAACAATTCCAGTTTATTCAATCTCTCTTCATAGTGATATCCTCCATACCAGGCAACATTGTGGTAAACTTTTTCTGTACTCTCTCTAAAGCCTCCACGTTTTTCTGATAGTATGGTGACCAGAATTGGACATAGTATTCCAAATGTGACCTAACCCATAGTTTTATATAACTGTAAAATAATTTGCCAACTTTTATACTTAATGCTCTGTCTGAGGAAACAAGCATGCCAAGTGTTTTCTTCACTACCTTTTCCACCTTTGTAACAAAATAATAAAGTATATTTATGCTATTAAATAACCAGCTCATCAAATGAGGAAAAATTGAGTTTATAGGTTAAGCTATTAATTTGGAATTCACTTCTTTGTTTATTTGTAGTATGAATACTACAATAATACAATGAATACTACATTTTATTTTATGGATCAGTGGACCTATACATCCAGATATCTGTCTACGCTCCTGATAGTTCTGCCGTTTATTTTATAGATTCCACCTGAATTGGATGTACTAAAATGCATCACATCACATTTGTCCTAATTAAATTCCATCTGCCATTTGGGTCTAAGTCCAACTTTCTTTCAATCATTGCTTCCCTTGGTATCCTTTTCACCATTAGAATTTCACCATTTACAATATCACAGGATATTAGCTTGTTTGACAAACCCTACACATTTATTCCATCTGACTTTACATACCAAAGCCATTGCTGTATAGCGTACTAGAGATGATACTTCATAATACAAGGCAAACTTGATCTAAGATAGCTAAACTATGACAATTGTCAGAAAATAAAACAGCTTGCAAATTGTACTGAGTCAATTTCACATGTTGCTGTTTACCAGAAATTGTACTTCCAAAGTGCTTTTAACGTGAAAGAACAAGTCAAAGCTTTCGCAGCCATAATCAGATAAAATCAAATGTCAAACTAAGGAGGGGATATTAGATGGGTGAGCTGAGTTGAGCCAAGCCAATTTGAACAGTTAGCTGAAATTTTCAAAGAGACGTAGGTTAGACTAGTTAGCTCTAAGAATTTAAAAAATAACCAAAGGTATGTGGTGCAGGACAAGAGTTCAGTTATCTGGTAGCAGAAGCCAGTCTTATCAGTAGCTGCTGGTTTTACCCAAGAAAGAGAAAATTTAAGAGAAAACTACGAGGAGTGATTAAAAGTTATCAGAGTTGTTGGTGATTTTTTTGTGACTAATTACTGAATATTGCTTTATTTTATGGATATATAGTGGGATGAACAATGTTGAATAAATACTACAAATAAATAAAGAAGTGAATTCCAAATTAATAGCTTAACCTATAAACTCAATTTTTCCTCATTTGATGAGCTGGTTATTTAATAGCATAAATATACTTTATTATTTTGTTACATATTAACACATTTATCATTTGTTCAATAAATTCATTTAATAGACATTTACCATAATTCCCATTATGCTGCTTGAGCCATATTAATGCTTAAGTCTCATTTGCAAGTGAATGAGAGATATAGGTGGAACAAATAATCACAGGTGGGCCTTGAAGAATTTGGAATTACAAAGAACAAAGAACAAAACAGCATGGGAAACAGACCCTTCGGCCCAACGAGCCCACGTGCCACCTTGATGTTCCCCCTTCCACCCGTGATCCCTGTCTATGTTTATAGATCTATGGATTGAAACCAAATTTGAGAGAGGAGAATTTATTATGCCAATCAGCCTAAGAGCACATCTTTGGGATGTGGGAGGAAACCACAGCACCCAGAGAAAACCCACGCAAGCATGGGGAGAATGCGCAAACTCCCACAGACACAGGCCCAAATCCATGTATCTGCACAGCACAGCGATAGTCACTGAGCTGTCGTATTGCCCATCAAATGGTCCAGGTCAAGTGTGCACTAACGACATGAACCACTAGGATACTCTTGAAAAAAAATCCAAGAGCAGCCCTCTCACAACCCATCGCGAGTATGCCCCTTGTTAGACAACAAGGCAGACCAAAGTACCTGTAAGATAAAAACAAAGACATCAATACCATCGACTATTTACACACTTCCCAGGGACTTCCAAGGCTCATGATCCCTATTTTAAATCAGTTTTCTATGTCCCTCCGTTCCCATTCTGTTCATGTGCTTATCTAAGTATTTCTTAAATAACTCCAGAGTGCCTGCCTCCTCCACTTTACTTGGCAGCATGTTCCATACCCCCATCACCCTCTGTGTGAAAAAACTCCCTCTAGCATCCAAATTATACCTTACCCCCCTCACCCTAAGCCCGTGACCCCTCGTGCTATTTGAGTCCATCCTAGGAAAAAGCTTAACCCTGTTTACTCCATCTATACCCCTCATAATCTTGTACACCTCTATTAGATCTCCTCTGAGTCTACGTCCTTCTAAGGAAAACAGTCCCAATTTGCTTAATCTCTCCTCGTAACTCAGACTTTCCATACCAGGCAGCATCCTGGTAAACCTCCTCTGCACTCTCTCCAGAGTCTCCACGTTCTGCCGGTAGTAAGGCGACCAGAACTGGACGCAGTATTCCAAATGAGGTCTAACCAATGTTTTATACAACTGCAACATTAAAGGCCAGCTCCTGTACTCTATACCCCTTCCTATAAAGGCTAACATATCATATGCTTTCTTCACAACCTTCTCCACCTGCTCTGCCACTTTCAGAGACTTGTTCACCCTGCACCCCCAGGTCCCTCTGCGTTTCTACACTCTTAATAGGTCTACCCTTTATCAAATACCTACCCCCTACATTCTTTCTCCTAAAATGTATCACCTTGCATTTATCAGGATTGAATTCCACTATTCTGTAGTCCTCTGGGACCTCACTTCTATCCAAAGAAGAGACAAAGATTTGCGTCAGAGGCCCAGCAATTCCACCTCGCGCCTCCCTAAGCAGCCTGGGATAAATGCCATCAGGCCCCAGAGATTTATCAGTTTTAATGCTATCTAGAAGCTCTAACATTTCCTCCCTCGGTATGGATATTTCCCTCAACTGGTCCACAGTTCCCTCAGAGACAGGACCGGTCAATAAGCCCCTCTCCTTCATGAATACCGACGCAAAGTATTCATTCACGATCTCCCCCTTTCCCTCAGGCTCTAAGCACAGTTCCCCTCCTCTGTCCCTAAGAGGTCTGATTTTTCCTCTAACCACCCTTTTATTCCTAACATAGGAGTAAAAAGCCTTTGGAATTTCCTTAATCCTATCTGCCAAAACCATTTCATGCCCCCTTTTTGCCCTTCTAACTCCCTGTTTGAGCTCCCTCCTACTCTCTCTATATTCCTTCAACACTCTCTCCGTTCCCAGCTGCTTTGACCTAACATACGCCTCTCTTTTCTTCCTAACCAAATCCTCAATATCCCTAGTAATCCACGGCTCTCTAATCCTACCTTTCCCATCTTTCCTCTTAGCCAGCACATATCTTTCTTGCAACATTTTCAGTATTCCCTTGAAAGAATCCCACATGCTTAGCGTGTACTTACCCTTGAACAACCATTCCCAATCAGTTTCCATAAGTTCCTGCCTAATCCAACTGTAGTTAACCTTCTCCCAATTCAGCACCCTGCCCCTAGGGCAACAAGTAAACCTCCTCTGCACTCTCTCCAGAGTCTCCACGTCCTTCCGGTAGTAAGGCGACCAGAACTGGACGCAGTATTCCAAATGAGGTCTAACCAACGTTTTATACAACTGCAACATTAAAGGCCAGCTCCTGTACTCTATACCCCTTCCTATAAGGGCTAACATACTATATGCTTTCTTCACAACCTTCTCCACTTGCTCTGCCACCTTCAGAGACTTGTTCACCTGAACTCCCAGGTCCCTCTGCGTTTCTATACTCTTAATAGGTCTACCCTTTATCATATACCTCCCCTCTGCATTCTTTCTCCCAAAATGCATCACCTCACATTTATCAGGATTGAATTCCATCTGCCATCTATCTGCCCAAGCTACCAGCCTATCTATGTCTGCTGCATCGCCTGACAATGCTCCTCACTATCCGCAAGTCCAGCCATCTTTGTATTGTCTGCAAACTTGCTGATCACTCCACTTACTCCCTCTTCCAAGTCATTTATATATATTACAAATAGAAGAGGTCCCAGTACCAAGCCCTGCAGCACACCACTAGTGACCGACCTCCACCTAGAAAAAACACCCTTCCACTATTACTCTCTGTCTCCTATTACTAAGCCAGTTACTTATCCATCTAGCTACCTGTCCTTGTATCCCATTAGCCTTGACCTTCTCAACTAATCTCCCATGAGGGACTTTGTCAAACGCCTTACTAAAATCCATATAGACTACACCAACGGCTCGCCCTTCGTCCACCGTTTTCGTCACCTCCTCAAAAAATTCTACCAGATTTGTAAGGCACGACCTCCCCTTAACAAATCCATGCTGAGTATCCCTAATCAGATCGCAACGCTCTAAGTGCCTATACATCCTATCTCTATCTCAAGTGGTCGTTTGTTGCAGTTTCACCAGGTTGGCACTTCATTTTAAGATATGTCTGGTGTTGCACCTGACATGCATTCCTGCACTCTTCATTGAATCAGAGTTGATCTTTTGTTTTCATAGTCAGAGAAGAATGGAGAATATGTGGGCTATAAGGTTACAGATTGTGACTGAGTACAATTTTGCTGCTGCTGATGGCCCTCAACCCATTATGGATGTCCATTTATGAGCAGCTGGATCTCTTCTGAATCTATCCCTTTTCACAACATGGGTGCCAGACAACATTATATGAGGTAGCTTCAATGTGAAGCCTCATCTTCACAAGGATTAAGCAATGTCCGTGCCACTGAGCCATCACAAGTGATGGAGGGGCAGGCTGATCAAGAGGACAATAGTGATAAAAGATTCAATAGGGGAATAGACAGACATTTTTCCATGTCATGATTCCAGGATGGTGTGTTGCCTCTCTAATGCTGGGATGCAGAATGTCACTAAGAAGCTGTAAAACATTCCGAGGAGTTCAGAATGAATAGCCAGAGGTCATGATCTATATTGGTGGGCAAAAAGGAAAGAATCCTGCAGGCAAACTTTGGAAGGTAGGAATCTCAAATTGTTTGTGGTGCTTTGTGCCAATGAGTAAAGAAGATTATATAGGAGAAGCATTTAGACCAGTTGAGGGGACATGAGAACTGTACATATCAGATGGAATGCACTTCAATACAGCTAAACCAGTGACCTAGAAGGAGAATCATTGGTTCCATGGCAGCAGAGTTTGAACTAATTCAACAAGAAGATAGTTACCAGGCCCATGGCATTAGAAAGAGAAAACAAGACACAAAAAGGATTGATAGCAGTAGAGTACGAAATTGTATAGTATTTCATGGAATCAGACTGAGGAAGAAAATAAAAGATGGTTTAAGATAGACTTGCAGGTATATAAATGCACAAAGTGTGGTAAATATCGTTGGTAAGTGGCAAGCATAAAAAACCATACGGGATTGTGATGTAGTCTCAAGAATGGACATCTGTCTTGAGGACAGGATAGGCTATTAAATATTATTGGATACATGGCATTCAAAAAAGATAAAACATAGAACATTACAGTGCAGTACAGGCCCTTCGGCCCTCGATGTTGCACTGACCAGTTGAACGAATCTAATCACCCTGTAACCTAAACTATTTCAATGTTATCCATATGCCTATCCAGTGATTTTTTGAACGCCGTAAAGTTGACGAGTCCACAACTGCTGCAAGCAGGGCATTCTACGCCCTTACTACCCTCTGAGTAAACAGCCTACCTCTGACACCAGCTCTCAATTTAAAGCTATGTACCCTCACGTTGGCCATCACCATCCGAGATGGGGAAGGAAAAAGAGGAGTGATGTGCTGGTTAGGTTAACTGACCATGTTAAATGGCCCCTTAGTGTCAGGGGGATTAGCAAGGTAAATACGTGAGGTTATGAGGATAAGGCCTGGATGGATTATTGGCAGTGCAGACTCAAAGGTGGAAATGGCCTCCTTCTGCACTGTAGGGATTCTATGATTCTATGATGTCAATATTAATTAAGGAGAATATGACAGTGTTAGTGAGAGTGGATGTCCGAGAGTAATCAAGGACAGAATCTATCTGATTAGAGTAATAAACTAATGGATGTATTGTATAGGCCGCTAATTAGGAGGAAAAACATACAGGGGCATATCTGAAGATAAATTACAAAAGGCATGCAAAAACTGTAGACGGTGGCATGGGAGCTCAGTGGTTAGCACTGCTGCCTCACAGCTCCAGGGACCTGGGTTTAATTCCGGCCTTGGGTCACTGGCTGTGTGGAGTTTGAGCGTTCTCCCATGTCTGCATGGGTTTCCTCCGGGTGCTCCTGCTTCCTCCCACACTCCAAAGACCTGTACATTAGGTTGATTGGCCATGATAAATTGCTGCTGGATAGAACTGTGGTCAATGCAGACTCAATGAGCCAAATGTTCTCCTTCTTCACTGTGTAGATTCTATGATTCTGCTGATGATAATAGGGAACTTCAAATGTCCTAATATAGACTGGGATTGTATTAGGGTAAAAATAGAGAAGAGAATGGATTTCTGAAGCGTGATGAGGAAAATTTTGTTGTTCAGTTTTTTTTCTGGAGTACTGCGTACAGCTTTGGTCTCCTTACTTGAGAAAGGATATACTGGCACTGGAGGAGGTGCAGAGAAGATTCACTGTTGATTCTGGAGTTGAGAGAGTTGGCTTATGAGGACTGACTGAGAAGACTGGGGCTACACTCGTTGGAATTCAAAAGAATGAAGGGAGATCTTATATAAATATATAAGATAGAAGCAGGGAAGTTGATTTACTGGCAGGTAAAACTAGAACTAAGGGACATAGCCAGATTTAGGACTTAGTTGAGGAGGAACTTCTTCACACAAAGGGTTATGAATCTGTGGAATTCCCTGCCTAGTGAAGCAGTTGAGGCCACCTTGGTGCACGTTTTTAAGGCAAGGATAGATAAATTTTTGAACAGTAAAGGAATTAAGGGTTATGGTGAGCAGGCGGGTAAGTGGAGCTAAGTCCATAAAAAGATCAGCCATGATCTTATTGAATGATGGAGCAAGCTCCAGGGGCCAGATTGCTACTCCAACTTCTAGTTCTTATGTTCATATGTTCTGACCTAACGAGGAAGCAGGTATTGTTGGATCTGGCTCTTGGGAATTAGGCTGGTCAAGTATCTGGGGTATCAGCCCATAGTGGGTGGCATGGTGCTTCAATGGTTAGCACTGCTTCCTCACAGCGCCAGGGACCTGGGTTCAACTCCAGTCCTGTTGAATGACTCTGTTCCTTCTACACCTATCCAAAATGTCTTTACATATGCCTTCTTCAACTACCCACGGGCTGTTGGGTGGCCTGTAATACACCTCTAGCATAGTACTGGCCCCCTTCCTATTCCTCAACTCCACCCACAGCGACTCCACTCCTAACTCCTTTGTATTGTCCTCCCTCTGCACCGCTGTGATGCTCTCCCTAACTAACAACACCACTCCCCCACCTCTTCTGGATCCTCCTCTGTACACCTGAAACACTTTTACCCAGGAATATTCGGCTGCTACTGCTCCCCTTCCTTTAACCACGTCTCCGTCACTGCAACCACATCCAAGTTCCTCGCAAACATTAAGGCCCTAAGTTCATCCGTTTTTCCTGTTACACTCCTCGCATTGAAACAGGCACACTCCAGACCTCCAAGCCACTTGGAACCTCCTTCTTCCTGGTGCATTTCTTCTCATCCAAGCTTACTCTATCTCCCATCTCGCTCTCTATCGAGTTATCGGTCTCATGCCCTCCCCTGCTCCATATTAGTTTAAACCCTGCCGAAACACTCCAGCTAATCTCCCAGCTAAGATATTCACACCCTTCCCAATTCTCCTGTATTCTCAAAAGGATGGGTCTGGGAAGAAAAGTTTAAATGTTTTCAATGGTTCCATAAGGAAGTTCTTTTTGTCCAATCAGTAACCTCTTGTTAGGCTGCTCAGCAACATCTTGTAGCACTGAAATAGCACCTTTAATGCAATGAAGTGTCTGAAGACAATTCACAGGCTGATTAATTAATAAATTTGAGAGCAAGCCATATATTGGGCCAAATGAAGAAGGAAAGTCAGCATGGACTTGTTCAGCAAAAACGACATTTAACCAACCTGCTGAAGTTTTTGATGAAGTAACAAGAAAGGGTTGATGAACGTAATGCTGTTGATGTTGTATGCATGGACTTCCAAAAGACTGTGAATGTAAAGTGCCACACAACAGACTTGTGAGCGATGTTAGAGTTTCATGAAATAAAGGGGACAATACAAACATAGATGTGAAATTGGTTGAGTGAGAGAAAACAAAAAGTTGTGATTAATGGACGACTTTCAAATTGCAGGAAAGTTTATAGTAGAGGTCCCCATAAGTTGGTGCTTTCCTGATTCATAGTAATGACCTAGATCTTAATGTCCAGGGCACAAGTTCAAAATCTGTGGACAATAAGAAACCTGGAAGTATTACTGACATATTATATTATAGCTTAGAACTTCATAGGGACATAGGCAGATTGGTAGAATGGGTAAAGACAGAGGATCAAAATAAGAGGCCAGCCAGAAGTTCATTGGCATAGTCAAGTCCAGAGGTAACAAAGTTAGAGATGAGGGTTTCAGCAGCAGATGAGCCGAGATGGGCTGAAGTGAGGATGATTACAGGGAGGAAAACAGTTGCTCTTGGTGATGGTGCAGATATGGTGAGAATCTCATCTTGGACTTAAATATGACATCAAGGTTGCAAACAGACCGATTTAATCTTAGACAATTGCCAGTCAAAAGGAGTGGAGTTGGTGGCAGAAATGGAAAACAATTAATATTATTTTCCCAATATTGGAGGAAATTTCTCCCATGGTGCAATAGATAAGAGTGGAAACAGCCACATGCAGTCCCCTCCAGCAAGATGACAATGGAAAGACACTGGAGGAGGATAGCATGGTCAACCATGTCAAAGGTTGCTCACAGCCTGACAGTTTACTTCCTATTACAGCCACATATCATTTATGTCTTAGATAAGAGCCAATGCAGCACTTGGTTTGGCATAAACCTGGCTGGAAGGAAAAATAAACATAGATTTGGGAGGTGACATCATGTTCAAAAACCTCAAAAAAGAAAGAGAATTGGAAATGGGTAGTAGTTTGCAATAGCGGGGATAGGGATTTTAAGGAATCTTTTAAGGAAAAGGTGATTATGCAAGATTTGAAGGTGGTGGGGGATGGGAGAGTGAAGCTCCAGTGGCTGAGGAGAGAGAACTATATCAGCTGAAACAGTAGCCAATAAGGGAAGTTGAGTGGTCAACATAACACTAGGAATAAGGTGATCAATCGATTACTAGGAATAAAATGGGGAGATCAGAGGGCAAATCTCATGGACAGTCAAGCTCAGAATGGACATGAGGGAGATAGTAGAGAAACTTCTATCTAGATTTTAGGGTTAGAACAGAAGGGAATCTGAGAGGAAATTTGGCGTAGTGGGCCAGGAGAAGGGGCAAAGCAGCAAAGATAGCTGAATAGATGATCTGATTCCTGGTCACAAAAAGTCTATGAGTTCCTCACACTTGTTGGATATGAAAGTGGAGGACACCATGGAGAAGGGGTTAAGGTAATTTGCAACAGAGAAAAGAAGGTACAAGATATCTTGGCATTCCAAGATGGTGCTGGAACAGTGAGCAGTTTTGGCAGACAAGGATTGAACCCAATAGTGTTTTATATAGTCTATCCAGATCTGGCACCAAATGACAAAACCATTTTTAAAAATTCATTCACAGAATGTGAATACTGCTCAGAAGGCCAGTATTTATTACTATTCAATTACCCAAGAGAAGGTGGTGTGAGCCACCTTCTTCAACTATTGCTTTTCATGTTGTGAAGGTATTCCCAATGTCCTGTTCGGGGAGGGAAGGTGGTGTCCAGGATTTTGACCCAGCGAAGCTGAAGGAACATGATAATTTTCCAAGTCAAGATCGTCTGCATTTTGGGGAGGTGTTTGGAAGTGGTCTCTTGCTCTTCTAGATTGCAGAGGTAACACATTTAAGAGGTGTTGCTTTGGCAATTTGCTGCAATGCATCTTGTAGATTGTCCACTACTGCCAGCAGTGTGCACTAAGTGAACGTGTAAGGTGTGAATAGAGTACTGATCCAGTAGGTTGCTTTGTCCTGTAAATTGTCAAGCTTCTAGGCTGCTATTAGAACCACGTTTATCCAAGTGGGGAGTATTCCATCACACTCCTAATTTGTGCCTTGTAGATGTTGGACAGGTTTTGGGATTCAGGAAGTGAGCTACTCACCACAGAATTCCCAATCTCTACCGTGTTCTTGTAACCATATTACTTATGTGATTTATCAAGTTACATTTCTTGTCAATGCTGAGAACGTGAAATAAGGTATTGAGAGGATTTAGAAATGGTAATGTCATTGAATGTCAGGGGTGTTTTGTGTGGTCAGAGTCTAAATGGAGGTTTTGGGTTGTGTATTCTCCCAAAGTATGCTGCTCAAGTCTGTAGTTTCTCAAAATAATTACTCTTTATTTATAGCAAGAATTTGCTTGGACCTCTAGACGAGTTTGGTGCTTCTCCTTGGTCCAGATCTCTCGAATTTATCAGCTATGTGATGTAAAGCCAATATTTATTACTATTCAATTTAGTAATATGTAAGGAGCAAATATGTAAGGGAAGTACAGGTAGTTCAAAGAAATATAAAATGATAATAATAGGGAATTTTAAATTCTCCAACATTGACTGGGAGAGCCAGAATATTAGAGGCTTGGATGGAGAGAAATTTGTTGAATGAATTCAGGAGGAATTTCTCTTCAGTATGTGGATGGCACAGTTAGAGAGGGCACAAAATTTGACCTCTTGGGAAATAAGGAAGGGCAGGTGACAAAAGTGTTAGTGAGGGATCGAGTGATCATAATTCTATTAGTTTTAAGACAGCTATGGAGAATAATAAATCTGACCCAAAAGTTAAAATTCTAAATTGGGGCAAGGCCAATTTTGATGGTATTAGGCAAGAACTTTCAACAGTTATTTGGGGGAGTCTGTGGGAAGGCAAAGGGATGTCTGGTAAGTGGGAAGCTTTCAAAAGTGTGTTAACCAGGATTCAGGGTCAGCACATTCCTCTTAAAGCAAAGGACAAGGCTAGTAGAAATAGGGAACTGTGGATGACTTAGGATATTGAGATTCTTGTCAAGTCAAAGAAGGGGGCACATGACATACAAAGGCAACTGGAATCAAGCGTATCTTTTGAAAAGTACAGAGATTGTAGGAGTAGAGTTAAGAGAGAAATGAGGAGGGCGAAAAGGGGCACAAAATTGTTTTGGCAAATAACGCAAATGAGAATCCAAAGAGTTTCTACAAATACATAAAAGGCAAAAGAGTAACCAGAGAGCAAGTAGGACCTCTTAAGGATCAACAAGAGATAGGCGAGATCCTAAATGAATATTTCTCATCAGTATTCACTGTTGCGAAGAGCATGGATGTTAGGAAACTTGGGGAAATATATAGTGATGTCTTGAGGAATATATATTATATATATATATATAACAGACGAGGTCGTGCTGGAAGTCTTAAAACGCATCAAGATAGATAAATCCCCAGGACCTGATGAAGTGTATCCCAGGACACTGTGGAGGTTAGGGAGGAAACTGTGGGTTCTCATTAGAGATATTTGAATCACTGGCCTGAAGATTGGAAGGTGACAAATGTTGTGGCTTTGTTTAAGAAAGGTTGCAGGGAAAAGCTTGAAAACTACAGGCCAGTGAGCCTTATATGTGTGGTTGTTAAGTTGCTGGAAAGTATTTTGAGAGACAGGATCAACAGGCATTTACAGATGCAAAGATTGATTGGGGACAGTTAGCATTGTTTTGTGAGAGGAAAATCATGTCTCACAAATTTGATTAAGTTTTTTGAAAGGGTAACCAAGAAGGTAAATGATAGCAGTGCAGTTGACATTGTCTATGTGGACTTTAGCAAGGCCTTTGATCAGGTACCACAAGGTAGTTTGTTGCTTAAGGTTAAATCTCACAGGATCCAGAGCATTGATGTTGATCACAGATAGTGGTCCATCCAGCAGTCATTGTGTCCTGTCAGGACATGGGTGATATGTGCATGTCCTTCCAATCTCTTGCTCAATGATGACAAAGTTCCAATGCTTGTAATGCTGGTGTTGCCATGAGGCCTTGTAATTGTTTCTCTAGTGAAACAAAATATTGGCTATGACAAGGCCCCTTCTAAGCATTTTGTGAGGGGCAGGGAACCAATAGTGTACCAATGTATCTAAATGGACACAAAATTAGCTTGATAACAAAAGCCAGAGGATGGTTGTAGAGGGTTGTTTTTCAAACTGGAGGTCTGTGAGCAGCTGTGTGTCTCAGGAATCAGTGCTGAGTCCACTGTTATTTGTCATTTATATTAATGATTTGGATAAGAATTTAGTTGGCATGGTTACTAAGTTTGCAGATGACACCAAAACTGGTGGCATAGTGGATAGTGAAGAAGGTCATCTCAGATTGCAACGTGATCTTGATCGATTGGGCAAGTGGGTTGACGAACGGTAGTTGAAGTTTAATTTAGATAAATGTGAGATGATGCATTTTGATCGATCGAACTAGGGCAGGACTTACTCAGTTAATGGTAGGATGGGAACCTATGTAAGGCATCCGAGAAGGAAGAAGCAAGGACAAAATGTGGGGGGGAAGGATCCAACTACATCAAAAATCAGGAAGAAAGTTAAAAGGAAGGAGAACTCAGGAGATGTTATTAATGAAAGTGATAGAATTCAAAAAGATACAAAAACTAGCATAAGGGCACTTTATCTGAATGCTTGAGGCATTCTAAACAAATCACTGAAAACAGCCATTACACAGACATGATTGCAGGATGGTCAAGACTAGGAGTTGAATATTCAGGGGTATCAAACTGTTTGGAGGGACCGACAGTAAGAGAGGTGATGTAGCTCTGATATTTAAGGATGACATCAGGGCAATAATGAGAGATAATATAGATTCTATGCAAAAAAAAGGTTGAATCTATTTGGGTGGAAATTAATAATAGTAAGGGAGGAAAAGTCACTGATAAAGGTAGTCTAATGACATCATGGTGAGGTGAGAAATAAACAAAGAAATAACTGATGCATGTAAATGGTACAGCAATTATCAATTGGTCAAACCAGGTCGGTCAAAGCAGCCTTATGGAGGAGTTCATAGAATGTATTTGCGATAGCTTCCTTGAACAATACGTAATAGAACCGACAAGAGAACAAGCTATCCTAGATCTGGTTCTATGTAATGAGACAGGAATAATTAATGATCTTGCAGTTAGGGATCCTTTTGGAAGAGGCAGTCACAGTATGGTTGAATTTAAAATACAGATGGAATGCAAGAAGGTAAAATCCAATACCAGTGTCTTGTGCTTAAACAAAAGAGTTGATAAAGCAGTGAGGGAGGAGTTGGCTAAGTTAGACTAGAAGCATAAGCTTTGTGGGGGGGCAATTGAGGAACAGTGGAGAACTTTCAAAGTGATTTTTCAGAGTGCTCAGCAAAAGTATATTCCAGTAATAAGGAAGACTGTAGAATCAGTGCTGGATATCTAAGGAAATAAAGGAGGGTATCAAATTGAAAGAAAATGCATACAAAGTGGCAAAAATTAGTGAGATCCTCGAGGATTGGGATATCTTTAAAGGTCAGCAAAAAGCCACGAAAAAAGCTATAAAGAAAAGATAGATTATGAGAATAAACTAGCTCAGAATATAAAAAATAGCAAATGTTTCTACAAATATATAAAACAGAGTGGCTAATATAAACATTGATCCTTTAGAGGACAAGAAGGGGGATGTAATAATTGGAAATGAGAGAATGTCTGAGGCATTGAACAGGTATTTTGGGTTGGTTTTCACAGTGGAAGACACAAATAACATGCCAAAAATTGATGACAGGAAGGGTATGGCAGGTGAGAACCTAGCAACTACCATTATCATGAAAGAGGTAATGTTGGACAAGTTAATAGAGTTAAAGGCAAGTTAATGAAGCTAAAGGTACTAAAAGAGATGGGAAGAGAAATAGCAAATGCACCAGTGGTAATTTACCAAAGTTCACTGGCCTCCAGGGTGATTCCTGCAGATTGGAAATTGTTTAAAAAAGGAGGTAGACAAAAGGCAGATAACTATAGGCTAGTTAGCAAGATATCTGGATATAATTTGTCCCATTGGTAAGACACAGTATGGATTTGTGAAAGGCAGTTTATGTTTGACTAATTTGGTGGAATTCTTCGAGAACATTACATGTGCGGTGGATGAAGGAAACCTGTGGATATGGTTTACCTGGATTTCCAGAAGGCATTTGACAAGGTGCCGCACCAAAGGTGCTACATAAGATAAAGATGCATAGTGTTATGGGTAATGTATTAGCATCAATAGAGGATTAGTTAACTAACAAAAAGCAAAGAAGGGGGTAAATGTATGTTTTTCTAGTTGGCAATCAGTGACTAGTAGTGTGCATCTGGGATCAATGTTGGGACCACAATTGTTTATGATTTACATTGATAATTTGGTGTTGGAGACCAAGTGTAGTGTGTCAAAATTCACAAATAACACTAAGATGGGTGGAACAGCAAAGTGTGCAAAGGACGCTAAAAGTCTGCAAAGGAATATAAATAGTCTAAGTGAATGGGTGAGGGTCTGGCAGCTTGAGTACAATGTTGGTAAATGTAGGTCATCCATTTTGGTAGGAATAACAGCAAAATGGACTATTATTTAAATGGTAAAAAATTGCAGCATGCTGGGTGTGCTTGTACAGGAATCTCAAAGAGTTGGTTTGCAGGTGCAGCAGGTAATTAAGAAGGGATTGCTCATTGCTGGAGTGATGGCATTTAAAAATAGCAACTGTATAAGGTGCTGGTGAAGCTACATCTGGAGTACTGCGTTCAGTTTTGATCTTCCTACTCGAGAAAGATTATACTGGCACTAGAGGAAGTGCAGAGGATATTCACTAGGTTGATTCATGAGGAGAGACTGAATAGACTGTAGCTATAATCATTGGAATTCAGGCAGAGAGAAGATCTTACAGAAATATATAAGATTTTGAAGGGAACAGATAAGATAGAAACAGAAAAGTTGTTTCCACTGATGGGTGAAACTAGAACTAGTGGGCCTCGCCTCAAAATAAGGGGAATTTAGGACTGAGCTGAGGAGTCATTTCTTCAAACAAAGGGTTGTGAATCTGTGAAATTCCCTGCCCAGTGAAGTAGTTGAGGCTTTCTCATTGAATGTTTTTAAGGCAAGGATTGATAAATTTTGAACAGTGAAAGGAATTAAAGATTATGGTGAGCGGGCAGTTAAATGGAGCTGAGTCCACAAAAAGGTCAGTTATGATCTTACTGAATGGCGAAGCAGGCTCGAGAGGCCAAATGGCCTACTCCTGTTCCTAATTATGTTCTTGTGTACCTTGGGGAGAGTTATAGAACAAACAGATCTAGAGATGCAGATTCCTGGCTCTTTGAAAGTGAAATCACAGACAGAGTGGTGAAGGCAGCATTTGGCATGCTTGGTTTCATTAGTCAGAACATTGAATACAGGAGTTGGGACATCTTATTGAAGTTGTACAAGACTTTGGTAAAACCATACTTGGAATACTGTGCACAGTTCTGGTCACCCTATTGTAGGAAGAATATTATTAAACTAGAAAGAGTGCAGAAAAGGTTGACTAGAATGCTACCCGGACTTGATGGTTTGAGTTATAAGCAGAGGCTGAATAGACTGGGACATTTCCTCTGGAGTCTAAGAGGCTTAGGGGTGATCTTATAGAGTCTATAAAATAATGAGGGACATAGATCAGCTAGATAGTCAATGTCTTTTCCCCAACGTAGGGGAGTCTAAAACTAGAGGGCATAGATTTAAGGGGAGAGATACAGAAGGGTCCAGAGAGGCACTTTTTTCACACTGAGTGCAGTGAGCGTCTGGAATAAGCTGCCAGAGGTAGTAGAGCTGTGTACAATTTTGTCTTTTAAAAAGCATTTAGACATGAGTAAGATGAGTATAGAGGAAAATGGACAAAACGCGGGCAATTGGGACTAGCTTAGCTTAAAAAAGGGGCGGCATGGACAAGTTGGCCAAAGGGCCTGTTTCCATGCTGTAAACCTATATGACTCTCAGAGATCACTATTACATCAGCATCATATGCTTCTGATGTTAGCCCTTTACCAAGGGGAGGTGGCTAGCTTATCTCTTGTTGTAAATGGCCATTCTCTGCCACTTGTGGAGCAAATTTTATTTGCCACTTATTAGCACTAGCTTGAATGTTGTCTGGAATCTTGCTTACATTATCTTACAGAAGGTCTTCTGGAAATCTAAAGATGTTACATCACAGAATTACTCTTGTTTAACTTCTTTGTTATATTAAGAAGTTTATCAAACAATATGAGAGGGACATAAGTATTCATAGCTGAGATATTTGCATCAAGATTAAAGAAAACAAAATTTAAGAAAACTGAGTCAGCCTAGTATTTCTAAAAAATAAATCATTACCTTTCTGCCCATGCAAATGGTATTAAGAAAGGGCTGAAACAGATCAACTGATGCATTGTAATCATAAACAGTTACATGTGAACAATAGTCTGGCTGTTTAGATCGTGCCCAGGGTACGAAAATCTTCATCACTGTTGCACTAGCCTCACAGATGCTTGTCCTATATGCCAGATACATGATTAAATTAATTTTACCACTGGTTAGGGAACCAAGGCCTAAAATAACTTATTATAAATCACTGCACTTTTTTAAAATTCTTAGCCAGTGTTTATTGCTTATTTCGAATTACTCTTTAACTGAGTGGGTAGGCCATTTCAGACAGCAGTTAAGAGTCTGCTCTGGATCTGAAGTCAATTGCAGACTACACTAAGTAAGGACAGCAAATTTGGGCCTTAAAGGACATGAGTGAATCAGAGGTTTATGACAATCGATTGGTAATTTCATTCATCACCAACACTGAGACTAGCTTTAAATCTGTGGAAACAGATTTTATGTTTCCACCAGCTGCCATGATGGATTTCAACCCATGTCTCCAGACCATTAGGATGGATCTCTGGATTACTGGTACAGTGATAATACCATGCCACCATTGGCTCTGTACATATCTCCTCTCATGCCAGTTATAGTGTGAACATTTCAATATGCTATACTGAAGCAAATAATATACACATGTATGTAAAATAATCCTTTATGAAAATAAACCAATTTCATATATAAAATAAAAATGAGCGTATTGCTACATACAAAATGAGCAAGTATTGCTACATACATTTCTCATTAAGCTTTATTATCAGGACCACTGTTCTTCGTAATTAAAGACGCATTCACATTATAATTTTGCATCATCACTAATAAATTTAATATGAAATGCAGGAGAAACCGCTTTATCTAGGCAATGGTTAGAATATTAAATTAGTTACCATATGAACCAGTTAAGATAAATAGTTAGATGTATTTCAGGGAAACTGGATGAGTACATAGAGAAAAAAGCAATAAAAGGACATGGTGACAGGTTGAGATGAAGTAGGACCAGAGAATTTTTTGTAGAGCAAAAATATAATCTAATCTACAGTAGACCAGTTTGGCCAAATGTCTTGTTGCTATGCTGAAAATTTGATGCAATTCTCTAACTTTTGTGTAAATCAAAGACTAATTCTGTAAGAAACACTAATGAAACCCAGCAAAAAAATACTAAAGCAAAATACTGTGGATGCTGGAATCTGAAACAAAAACAGAAAATGCTGGAAAATCTCAGCAAGTTTGACAGCATCTGTAGGGAGAGAATAGAGCCAACATTTTAAGTCTAGATGACCATTCAACAGACAAAGGATCATCAAGACTCAAAACGTTGGCTCTATTCTCTTCCCACGGATGCTGTCAGACCTGAGATTTTCCAGCATTTTCTGTTTTTGTTGGTACTGACAATAAATACTATTTCAGTGAAAGCAAAATTCTATGATAAAAATCGTGGTTCAGTTTATTTGTTCACAACTGGTAGGACATTGACTTTTAGGATATCACAAGATAAGTTTCTCTGGTTGAGAACAGACTTTTAATTCTGGTAAGATACACGTATTCTTCTGTTTTTAGTGTGAAGAAAGCAGTAAGAGATTCTTAAATGAGCCATAACAAACAAAAAAAAGACCAATAGGAGGTGGAGTGTTCGGAGAGTGGTGCTTTTTTTATAGCCAACACACCATGGGGGAAAGGATTTTTTCTGACTGTATTTTCAAATATGTAAAAGTAGGTATTATGGGAAAGTTCTTGTCAAATGTTGAAACTGCAGCTTACTTGGTCTGTTTAAATGGTAGTGCAGGGACACCACTACCATCACAAAAATCAATAAGTTGCTTTCCCCAAATCTATATTTTGATTTTTGCTAGTTTCAATATTGGACAGGCAGCATTCTTAATGTTGAGCAGATATGTCACTTTTTCCACATGAAATAATGCATGTATACAGGAAATGCATGTAGTACACACAATCCGGATCTCCCACATCGTTATTCACAGCAAGTTAGACAATGCACTATTTTGTAAAGACAAGAATAATATGCCACATGCTATGCAATGTATTATTCCACCGTAAGATGAAACTTTTAAAGTCACAAAGTCTAATGTCATGATGGAATGGTCCATAGCCTGGTTGATCAGAATTTAATCCTTTAGCCAGGAAACGTAATGGATTGAAAAAAGCCTTTAAGTTTCCGGTTGAACTTTAGCTACATCCAGTATTAAGTGATTTAATTTGTCTTTTTTAAAATTGTCATTGTTAAGATCACTTAGAGGAAATAGTTTTCTCCTTGGCATATTTTACATTTCCTGATTAGATTTCTTCCTTTCGACTTTTCTTCAGAGGTTGGGAACAAATTTCTATATAGACAGGTGTGTCTAAAACACCTGCTTGATGTAGAATATACATACATTTATTGTAAATTTCTTTGGTGTTGCTGTGGTAAATCAGCTCATTTTGTAATGCCAGCATAGAACATAGAACATTACAGCGCAGTACATTGGCCCTCGATGTTGCGCCGGCCAGTGGACCCTCTAACCTAAACTATTCCAATATCATCCATATGCCTATCCACCAAACAATTGAATGCCCCCAAAGTAGGCGAGTCCACAACTGCTGCAGGCAGGGCATTCCACATGGTACTATACCATGAAGTGCACACCAAATTACTTTTCTACTGGAATGGCATTTTGTCTAAACTGATTTGTTCCATTCGGACAAGAAATTTTAACTGTCTTAACTAAGCAGAGCCTCATGATTTTCAGGGAATTTTGTAACGATTATTTATTAATTAGAGCCACAAGTAGACTTACATTAAGACTGCAATAAAGTTACTGTGAAAATCCCCAAGTCACCACACTCCGGTGCCTGTTCTGTGAGGGAAAATTTAACCTGACCAATGCCTCTAACCAGCACATCTTTTGATTGTGGGAGAAAACTGAAGCACTCGCAGGAAATCCACGCAGATACAGGGTGAACGTGCAAACTCTGCAAGACAGTGACCCAAACCAGGAATTGAACCCGAGTCCCTGGAGCTGTGAGGCAGCAGTGCTAGCCACTGTGCCGCCCCATGCTTATTCAATAACAGTCATTCCATTGCAAAATAATTAACTGCAGATGTAGTAGTTTGAGATATGATAAATTATGCAAATACAATCATATGGAGCTTTACAGCCAGCAAATAGAGAATTCCCAAGCATCAGCTTGAGTTTGTTTTCAGACCAAGTCCAAGTCCCTGAGGTGAAAGGCCTGTGTCTAATCTACGCAATACTCAGTTCTCATAATGATATTTTTAATCAAAACACAATTTGAAATATATTACTGACTGAATCAATGAAGAGCATATATTAATTTAAATTTAAAGTTCTAAAATTGTACTCATAGAAATTGTTACTGAATCTAAAATCAGCACAAAAGTGAACATAGTGCACATTAATCAGTAGGTGTCAGTAAAAAAAAGTCTAGAACTAGAATATACCTCGAGATTATGTATAATTATTACATCATGACTCTTCACCCCAACTTGCAACCTATACTTTGAGAAACAGTAAGGAATGAATTTTGATCACCAGTCTCAACATTGGAAGCAGAGGCTACTTCTGCTTGGGCAGGGATTGGCCAGCTGCACATGATCTTCCACTGACCAATTAAAGGTGGGGATTTGCGGGATCAACAACTGAGGGAATGGATGCAGGCTGACGGTTAGCATCAGGTGACGCTGTGGCAGGTATTAATGTCATGCTTAGCACTAAAATGTAATGGAGACTGCCTGGAACGTTAAGAGAAGGAAGCAGGTAGTAAGAATAGCAGAAAAAAGACATGGAGTGGTTCCAAAGTTCAGCAACACCTCCCCACACATAGAAACAAGAAGCAGATGTAGGCTATTCATCCCTTCAAACCTGCTCTGTCATTCATTTTGATCATGGCTGATCACCAAATTCCATATCCAGATACCCGCTTCCTCCAACAGCCCTTGATCCCTTTAGTCCTAGAGCTCTATTGAATTTCATCTTGAAATCACACAATGTTTTGCCCTCACCTACATTCTGCAGTAATGAATTCCACAAACTCACACCCTCTGGATGAAGAAATTTCTCCTCATCTCAGTTCTAAAAGGTTTACCCCTTTTCCTCAAATTATGATGTTTGATTCTGGACTGCCCCACCATTGAGAACATTCTTTCTGAATCTATTCTGCTTAGCCCTGTTTGATTCTTATAAGTTTCGATGAGATCCCCCCTCATTCTTCTGAACTCCAGTGAATATAATCCTAAACAAATTAGTGCCTCCTCATGTGACAGACCCACAATCTCAGGAATCAGCCCGGTAAACTTTCGCTGTACTCCCTCTATAGCAAGGACATCCTTCCTCAGATAAGGAAATCAAAACTGCACACAACACTCTGTCGCCTCACCAATGCCCTATACAATTGCAGCAAAACATCCCTATACCCAAATCCTTTCGCTATGATGACCAACATAACATTTGTCTTTTTTACTGCCTGCTGTATCTGCATGCATAATTTCAGCATCTGATGCACAAGAATCCAAGGTCTCATTGATTATCCACCTCTCTCAATTTACATCTATTCAAGTAATAATCTGTCTACCTATTATTGCTACCAAAGTGGATAACCTCATACTCATCCTCATTATAAAGCATCTGATTTGCAGATACCCATACATTCAGCTTGTCCAAATCACGTTGAAGCATTTCAGCATCTTCCTCACAGCTCATCCTTCCACCCAACTTTGTATCATCTGCAAATCTGGAGACAATACATTCAGTGCCCTCTTCCAAATTATTAATATGTAATATGAACAGTTGGAGTCCCAGCACAGATGCCTGCAGTATTCTACTTATCATTGACTGCCAATCAGAAAAAGACTCATTTATGCCAATGAAAGATCCATTTATGCCAACTCACTATCATTCAGCCAGCAAGAGAGATAATTTTCCCTTGGGATGGAATGAAGAGACTTATCAAGCAAGTCTGGATGGAGATTGCTGAGGTGATCACTCTTCCAGAGTCGTGCCACAAGTGTATCAAATACCTCCTTCTATCAGGGTGAGTACTCCATACTTCCTTTCTGTTTAAGGCATGCATGTGGTGAGCAAGAAGGTGCCTTGGTTGAAAAGGGAATGAATACCCAACTAGTGTCAATGGGGTGAGGGAGCACCATATCCTATTAGAGACATGATTGCATCTTGGTGAGAGGCATCCATCTGTGATTGCCTCAAAAGTGGCCACATGCAGGATGTATTCATGTGCCCTCATCATGGACTGCTGGGCTGCCAACAGCATGGGCACTGTGTTCATATTCATGGGTGATTAACAGTGTTTACCTTTAAGTTGGAAAAGAGAGTCTGCAATCTCAGAATGGACCATGATCAGTAAAGACATTCAATTCCTATCCACTCTAAAACCTCAGAGGCAGAGAAGGTGTTAGAACAGGCAGCACAGCAGGGTGGTTTTTTGCATCACTGATGGAGAAATACTAATACCCACCCAAGAGTATGAGTGACCGATTGCAGAAGTACAAGGGAGCCTCTGTTACAAAGAGAACTCTTGTGTCCACCACTGGGCACATAAGCACCACAAAAAAATTAGTTGGAAAGATACAATGGGAAGCCCATAATGCTTCAATCTGTTATCTCAGATAGATCAGGCCAAAGAAAAGAAAGCTGAAATGATCTCGGGACAGCTTGCTCAACTGTGAGAACCTCAAAGGAGTCACCGTTGCATCATTACCTTGGACATGTTACAGCACAAATTGACATCCAATTATGTTTTGATTTGGGATACAACGATGCGAGCACAACACAAATGCTCCCAAGAAATTTATAGAGACTGCGACAATCAGGGCGACAGACAAGCAGAAAGGAACTGTGAGAGGCCAGGCCCACGCTGAGCCTCAAGATTATGACAGGCCTCTTGTATTACTGACAACATGGCAACTAATGCAGCACAGAGGCAGCATCTGACAGACTTTCTAAAAACTATGCAAAACAATGCTTATGATGAAAGATTCCATCCAGGCCTCGTATGCTGTCACATCTCTGGTAGGTGCACATATGATTTGGTGACCTTCACTGAATGGGTACCAGAGATATTCACAAATCTGTACACCATCGTCTTGCCCATGAAGGCCAAATGGTGAAGACTAGGTGAGTGAATGGTGGGTGAAGGATGAAAGGTGCCTGGAGTCTCTACTAGATGAAACACTTCTTTGGTCAGCAGGCAGGTAAAAGCGTACCTTCATAGGGAGAGGGAATAGTTGACTCCAGCATCTGGGGGCTCCTCTCAGGGTACTCTTGCTGTGGACAGCAGCTCCTCAGCCAGTGACCCCCAGCACCACGAGTGGTAATAGTAACAAGGCAGGGTCCTACATCCGTTCAGAGGCCCATCAGCATGCCGCAGCCCTCCAGAACTCAGACAACCAGAGTATAATTGCCAAAGTCATCCCAAGCCACAGGGCAGCAAGAGCAGCAGCCTGCTTCCATCTAAGCCATAGGCGCAGGAGGATCACCATGTGGAAACGTTCATAAGAGATTTAAGAACAGCACCTAGATGCACTTGGGGTTCACATGTGAATCAAGAGTCAACTGTGAAGTCTCATATTTCTTGTTAATTAATGTACTGATGCAACATCTCTCCCATTTTGTACTGCCCTTTTGTACTTCACTTAAACCCTGATGTCTCATGGTCAACAATGTATTCCTGCCACTGATTAATGTGCAACTGAGCACAGAGTGATAGAATGACAAAAGGAGGAGGTAACTTCAGGGATGTAGGAAGGTAATTTATTGCAAAGATAATTTATTGTTACAGAACCAATAGATAATAAAAGTAATATAAAATATCTGTGTTCTAGCACCTCACTTGCATATATCTTATTCCACCTTCCCTGTGGTCCCTCCTCATCATCCTTATCACCAGAGGCTTCACGATTCATGAGAACTCATTATTTTATGTTTTCCCTTTCTGCAGTGCTAGGTTGCATGGTACAAAGAGTACCATGATACACATGACTTTCACTGAGGCATTCTAAAGAGTATAATTAGCTCAGTTAAGGGTCCGATTTACACCTTGAGAAAGTCAATGGTCTATTTGGGCACACAGGTTGCTTTGCGGAAAGTGTTGTATTTCTCATTCTCACTTGTCCATACCTGTGTTCCTCACAGGCTGAGTAGCTATGTCCTCAATGTGTAGCTATTGTCTCCTGATAACCATCTCTGACTGTGCACAGAATGTAGCATCTGGGCCTGCCAAAGTATATTGGAATCATGGCTGTTTCCCAGGAACGGTGCAGACACGTGAAGGATTGTTCTTAAGTGGTTGCAGATCCGTAGTGCTTTGAGTGAAACCACTCAACAATAGTACTGAACTTCACCGAGTGGTTTCCACTCACTCAAAGCACTACTGTCTGCAAACACTTAGGAACAACAATCCTTCGGATTTCGCATCATTTCTGGGAAGCAGCCATGATTCCTACATACAAAGAACAAAAACAGTACAGGAAACAGGCCCTTCGGCCCAACGAGCCCACGCCGCCACCCCGATGTTCCCACCTCTACCCATGATCCCTGTCTATGTTTATAGATCTACGGATTAAAAACCAAATTTGAGACAATTTAGGGAGAATTTGTTTTGCCAATTAGCCTAAAAGCACATCTTTGGGATGTGGGAGGAAACCAGAGCACCCAGAAAAAACCCATGCAAGCACGGGGAGAATGCGCAAACTCCCACAGACACAGGCCCAAATCCATGTATCTGCACAGCACAACGATAGTCACTGAGCCGTCGTGTTGCCCATCAAATGGTCCAGGTCAAGCGTACACTAACGATGTGAAGCACTAAGATACTCTCGAAAAAAAAATCCAAGAGCAGCCCTCTCACGACCCATCGCGTGTATGCCCCTCGTTAGACAACAAGGTGGACCAAAGCACCTGTAGGATAAAAACAAGTACATCAATATCTGATAAAAAAAGTACATCAATATCATCATCTATTTACACATTTCCCAGGGACTCCCAAGGCTCATGATCCTTATTTTAAATCAGTTTTCTATACCCCTCCATTCCCATTCTGTTCATGAGCCCATCTCAGTATTTCTTAAATAACTCCAGAGTACCTGCCTCAACCACTTTATTTGGCAGCGCGTTCCATACCCTACCACCCTCTGTGTGAAAAAACTCCCTCTAGCATCCAAATTATACCTTACCCCTCTCACCCTAAGCCTGTGACCCCTCATGCTATTCGAGTCCATCCTAAGAAAAAGCTTAACCCTGTTTACTCTATCTATACCCCTCATAATCTTGTACACCTCTATTAGATCTCCTCTAAGTCTACGTCTTTCTAAGGAAAACAATCCCAATTTGCCTAACCTCTCCTCGTAACTCAGACCTTCCATACGAGGCAGCATCCTGGTAAACCTCCTCTGCACTATCTCCACAGTCTCCACGTCCTTCTGGTAGTAAGGCGACCAGAACTGGACGCAGTATTCCACATGAGGTCTAACCAACGTTTTATACAACTGCAACATTAAAGGCCAGCTCTTGTATTCTCTACCCCTTCCTATAAAGGCTAGCATACCAAATGCCTTCTTTACAACCTTCTCCACTTGCTCTGTCACCTTCAGAGACTTGTGCACCTGCACTCCCAGGTCCCTCTGCGTTTCTACGATAGATTGAGGGTTGAGGACACAACTGGTTAGGTCTTTTCTTAATAGAAATTAGCCAGTAGCCTTTATCAATAAATTTCAGCATTACTGTTGATAAAGACTACTGGCTAATCTGTTTGCCATTGTCTATGCTGCTCCACCCTGTCTGGCATGCCTCACACCAGCCATCAGGAAAATTCAGAAACAGGGTGAAATAGTAGGGCTTCTGGTCAGACATCTTCCCTCTCTACATTATACCCACTGCTTCCAAGTCCATTCTTAAAGGACACAGAAAATTCCAGACTAAATTTCTACCAAGACCCAACCAGTTGTCTCCTCAACTGTCAATCTGCCTTCTCCAGTTATTTATCAAACTCCCTTTTTAAAAAGTCAATAAATCTTGAAAATACATCTTCTCTGTGAGAATCCGAACTACGCTGAGATTTATTTTTCTGTTTAACCTTTTTCGTGGTTTATGAATTTTTACTTACTCTCCATGTTCGTTATCAAAGTAAAATCATTTGTTTTCTTCAACTTGATACCTTCAGTTTTTGAAGACCTATATTCCCTCAAACTTTTCTCTGGTGAAACGACCAATTGATTAAACCATTATCCAAGATCTGTTCACACTTCTCTGATCGCTTACTGATAAATCCATTGCTGTTTTGAAACAGAGTAGCCAGAACTACATATCATAATCCTGAATTGACTACAGCATTAATCTATACCATAACCTGTTCTGACTTGTCATTCAGCTGCATTTTAGCATCCATTTTATTTTATGTAAGACTGCTTTATTCTGACCAAATTTGACAATGATTACTCTCAAATCGTTTTTTCTCTCTTTCATGTTTTTGACATGCTTGCTTTTACCTATACAGATTGCACTACATGTATCAACATTCAAAACAATCCATCAGATCTCAGGATGAACATAATTAGTTCAAGTCTCTCTGAAGATCATTGATTTTTTTTCTATTCATTACTTATCAACATAGTTTCATGACCTATATAGAGTGTTTTCAGTCATATTAAAGGATTATGCCTCCACCAGTATTCACCTAACGCTTCCTCATAATAGAGGGATTGAAAGTGAAGGCTGTGGCATAGAATGTTGAGCATGAAATCACTAACAGGCATATAATGGACTAATGGCAGGACAAAATAGGCATGAGGAAGAAAATTGGAAGCAATAGTAAGACACAGGCAATAGATCATTAGGAAAATGCAAGAGCAAGTCTGACAGGGGAAAGAAGGAATTACTTTTTCTGTGTGGACAAAGCCTCATCATTTGCAATTACAGTCTAATTTTGGACTGGATATAGTTCACATGTGGCACAGATGAATCACTCTCCCCACTCAATGATGGCAACACAAAAATAGTCATAGAAAATATAAAAGAATTAAGATTAGTCATAATACAAGTAACTATTTAATTATTATTTTAATCAGAGATGAGTCAACCCAAACTCCCAGTAGCCAGTTACAGATACCACTGCAAGATGCATGGGTTCAGATAAATAACCTTCGTTCTGGTTAGGAAGTCACACAATTGCATGTAAACTTATATGTACAAAACTAGCCAAAAATGTGAAGCCAATAGAAAAAATTACTTAGCAGATTTTACTTACTGAAAATTGATTTTTCAGAAGGGTTATTTG
The DNA here is from genome assembly GCA_024679065.1 of Sphyrna mokarran. Lineage (NCBI taxonomy): Eukaryota > Metazoa > Chordata > Chondrichthyes > Carcharhiniformes > Carcharhinidae > Sphyrna > Sphyrna mokarran. The sequence goes on from JAGIQG010000006.1 coordinate 80,931,859, forward strand.
ATTATTTTCATGTATATGAAGTAACAGTTTTAAAATCAAATTAGTTATTGATAAAAGTTCCAATCTATAGTTCTGAATCTTGACATTGGTCGTTTCAGCAGGAACAGACAGAAAGAAAGGAGCCATGTGAATCACTGCATTCAAAGATGGGACGTTAGTACTCACCCTGCATCACTATACAGGCCACAAAATATGCTAAGAAATCAAACCTGTTGCCAAAATTTTCCTAATGTAACCAGTGATGTCTCAGGAATCAAAAAAATGAGTTTAATTTGTTCCAAGTGAGACATTACAATTATTTTTACAAAGAATTCCTTGGATGACATCTAAATTTGAACCCACAGCAGCTCCTGGGATATCCCCTTAAAATCTTCAACCGATGCTAGACATAGACATATCAATGACATTTTCTTCCTTTGGACTCATGGTGAACAATCACTGAAACAACTATATGATGACATCAACAAGTTCCACCCCACCATCAGACTTACCATGGACTATTCTCCGGAAACGGTTGCATTCTTGGACACACACCCCCCCATCGAGGACGGTCACCTCAGCACCTCACTGTACCACAAGCTCACAGGTAACCTCACAATGCTCCACTTCTCCAGCTTTCACCCTAAAGATGTTAAAGAAGCCAATCCCTATGGACAAGCCCTCCGTATACACAGGAACTGCTCAGATGAGGAGGATCATGACAGATACCTCCAGGTGCTGAAAGATGCCCTCATAAGAACAGAACATGATGCTCGACTCATTGATCAACAGTTCCGATGTGCCACAGCAAAAGACCGCACCATTGTCTTCTCAGAAGACAAACACGAGACATGGTGGACAGAGTACCCTTCATCATCCAGTACTGCCCCAGAGCAGAGAAGCTATGACATTTTCTCCGGAGTCTTCAACATATCATTGATGAAGACAAAGATCTCGCCAGGGCCATCCCGACAGCCCCACTTCTTGCCTTCAAACAACCACACCTCAAACGGACCACTATCCGCAGCAAACTACCCAGCCTTCAGGAGAAGTGACCACAACACCACACAACCCTGCCACAGCAACCTCTGCAAGACATGCCGGATCATCGACATGGACAACATCATCTCATGTGAGAATGCCATCCACCAGGTACATGGCACATACTCTTGAAACTTGGCCAATGTTGTCTACCTAATATGCTGCAGGAAAGGATGTCCCAAGGCATGGTACATTGGGGAGACAATGCAGATGCTACGACAACAGATGAATGAATGTCGCTCGACAATCACCAGGCAAGACTGTTCCCTTCCTGTTGGCGAACACTTCAGTGGTCATGGGCATCTGACCTCTGACTTTGGAGTAAGCGTTCTCCAAGGCGGTCTTCACGACAAACTATAGCGCAAAATTGCTGAGCAGAGACTGATAGCCAAGTTCCACATGCATGAGGATGGTCTCAACCGGTATCTTGGGTTCATGTCGCACTATCTGTAATCCCATGACTTGCCTGGGTTTGCAAAACTTCACTTACTGTACTGTTTGGAGGCAATACACATCTCTTTAACCTATGCATAATGCTCTTTCCACTCACATTGTCGACATCTTTAAGACTTGAATAGCAGTTATTTGTAAAGACTCGCATTCTCATCAGTAATCTGTAAACTGTCTGTGCTGTTAAATGCTCTGAGGCCCGAACGCTCCATTCACCTGAAGAAGGGACAAACCCTGAAAGCTCGTGAATTTACTATCAAATAAATTGGTTGGACTTAAACTTGATGTTGTCAGACTTCTTACTGTGATATCTCTATAAATACAATCCTGACTTTGGGTAGGAACAAAACAGCTTTCATCATTTCTCATGAAATCATCTCCGACTCTTAATATGCAAGGCAGATCAAAATAATAATTTATATTTCAAATTAAGTGCTCGTGAAGCTGGAGATATTCATAGCACCCAGCCATTTTTAACAAGTAAATTATTTGAATAAGGTTTGCTTCGATGGCACCATCTGTATAAAATGCTATGCTATAATGGGGAGACAGAGTAATTGGTGTAGGTACCTCTTTACAGGTGCTAGGATCCCAAAAATGTTCCTATATGATGCCATTGAGCCAAATTACTGAACAGATATGCTTGCACCATATCATTCTCAATTCCCCCATTTCTTAAATCCTACTACTGGGAAAGTGCAAGGAGATGGGACTGAGATGCACTTGCAGACAGCTGGCATGAATACAAGGACCAAATGGCCTCCTTCTGCGATATAACCATTCTATGATTCCATTGTAATTTGATGTAATTTGATACATTAACGCCTCTGTGGATCATTTCATTTGCTAAAATAATGAAGACGAGTCAAAATGGTCAATTCCATGCTCTGGTGGAATTTCATCTGATTCATTCAAGTATTTATTAGTTGCTAAATGTAAAAAATTTACCCCTCCAGATATCATTTTTTTATGGTAATCATAAAATAATATCTGGAGATATTGGTATTATATGCATTTGCAAAAACATATTATAAAGACTAAAACAAAAGCAAATTACTGTGGATCTTGAAATTTGAACTGAAACCAGGAAATACTGGAAATATATTGCAGATGGACAGCATCTTTGGAGAGACAACCTGATGAAAGAACATCAACCCGAAATTTGAACCCCGTTTCTCTCTCCACTGATGCTGCCAGATCTGCTGAGTCTTTTTAGAATTTTCAGATTTTATGTTATGAACCATGCATTTCTGGGCACGCACCTAAATAGTCTGGGATGCATAGTATATCCCAAAACAACAGAGCTTGACATTCATCTTTCTAAAATGTTCAATTATGTTTAATAAATAGTGTCAGAGAATTTATATAATGCTTTGACATTAGTCAGAGGATACCATATATATTTAATACTTTGTCTGCTTAACTTCTGTCAATTTCACATCTCAACAGATGAAGAACAATACTGGTTGTTTCAATAACAAAACAAAATCATTACTTCATATAGGATGTAAGAAATTAGAGACAGCTGACAAAATTCCAAAGCAATATTGTCCCTTAGCATTTTGTAAATTCAGCTCAATTAGTAGCACGAAGTCAAATAGTTGTGAGCTTAAGTCCCACTCAGCTTTTGAGCATAAAAGCTCCAGTGTGATACTGGGGAATGCTGCACTGTCAAAGATGCTGTCTTTTGGATTAGATATTAAATCAAGACCACATCTGCCCTTTCAGGTAGATGGAAAAGATCCCTTGGCGCTATTTTAAATAAGATCAGTGGAGTTTCTCATTGGTGTCCTGGCCAATATTCATCTGTTCATTATCACATTCTACTTCTGGGAGACTGCCCTGCATAAATACTGTTTTCCCTACTTTACAATAGTGACTGCACATCAAAAGTATGTAATTGGCTGTAAAGCACTTTGGATGCTTATCACAAGTGTTAGAAAAATGCAAGACTGTTTCTTTGTATTGTATTTAAAGAATCATAGAATCCCTACAGTGCAGAAGAGACTATTCAATCCATTGAGTCTGCACTGACTACAATCTCATCCAGGCCCGACCCCCATAACCCCACATATTTACTCTGCTAATCCGCTAACACTAAGATCAATTTAGCATGGCCAATCAACTTAACACACAGATCTTTGGGCTGTGTGAGGAAAACCATGCAGACACAGAGAGAATGTGCAAACTCCACAAAGTCACCCAAGCTGGGGGTTGAACAGCATTTCCCATTTTCAGTTCAGATTTCCAGATCCACTGTAATTTGCTTTTGTATTAGTCATTTATTATATGTTTTTGCAAATACATATGATACCAGATATCTGCACATTTTATTTAACGTTCATCATAAAATATTATATCTGAAGAGGTAAATCTTTTGTTTAGCAACTGATAAATATTCAGTTTGATTGAATCAGATGAAATTCCACCAGAGCATGGAGTTGACCATTTTGACTGTGCTTCACTATTTTAGTAATTAGAATTATGATTACGACAGTTTTCTCAGGCATTAGAAAATCCAAATGTTGTCTTTCTTCTCTTTACCATTCTGTATGTGATTATTTTTGAACCAATGGTATGTACATATGTATAAAAACAATATCATCCTTTAAAATGAAAAACAAGTCCTGAGTGTCAATGGAATAATGCAGCACAGGAGGAAACTATTCAATTTAGACATGCTGTCCTGTTCTTTTTCCACAGGCATGCACATTCTTCCAGTTCAGATATTTATCGAAATCCCTTTTTAAAGTTACCATTCATTCCACTTGTACCACTCTTTAAGAGAGTGTCAATTCCTCATGTCTCTCTTAAAATAGCATCAGATCCCCCATTCTTTTCATGCCAATTATCACTTTCCTTATTCTTTTTACACCAGGGTCAATCCCCACTCTCCTTTTTATACGAATGCCCAGTTGTTCATAATCAGAATAATTTACAGAACTGAACATCTGACATTGGAGATGCAGAATTACATGAAAATTGTCCATGTATCGCAAATGATAATTTCTCCCCCTTCCAGAGAATAGAGAGCAACCTCTGCCCTATACTGACATAAAGTGATGATAATACAGTAACAATGTTTAGGCTTCTGTGCAATTCACAACTGCTACATTTATAAATATTTCATTCAATTTATCACTAAGTACTATTAGAGTCCTAATACGATTAGATTTGAAATTTGATTTAAATGCCCTTATGTGTGTGGGGAGGGGTTGGAGTAAGGAGATCAGGAAAACATATGTTGACATATTTGGAGATTATTGCTATAAAAACCTGTCAGGATCATCACTGGAATTAGGTAAGTAATGTACTTTTCATTTTAAAAACAGCTAATCCCAAAAAAGCAAATGTGCACAATATACACATTATCACACAAAAGTAAAATGTACATGCTTGAGATTATTTGTGCTGTATTAGATAGTTCTTCATTGCATTTTAACAAAGCAGGTACATTTTCTGAATTGACCAAACTCCAACCAACTCTCCCCCCATCAACCCATTATAGTTTGGTATAATGTGTGAGCAATAAACATGACACAACTCTATGACACAAGAGAGGGTATGACCAGAAATTAATTTATGTTCTGCCAGCAAACCTTTAACCTTTTCCACACCGATTACTATTTGTTTAGGGACAATGAAATGATGCATATTAATATCCACATGACAATAAAACACCCATAACTTGCAGGTTATACAATTTCACCTATGAACCACAAAAGTGATGGTTTGATGATTCCGTGTACACAGAATATAATACAGTATTGGGATGGATCCAGAGTGATACTGTCTCAGCTGAGACAAAGCAAGAAATTTGGAGATCACACACACATGGGTTTTGAATAGTACAATACAGGCACAGCAATACTGTTTGACAGAGAGAATATCTGGGCAAAGCTAATCCAGAGTTTGACTCATTCGACAACACTATCATCCTTTCTTATATATTTCCCTTTGTTTTCCTCTCCTGTCCATTTTTTTTCCTATCATCCTATATCTCTATGGCACTGAAAATTCTGTTTTCCTCTGTTTTTGAGTCTCTGTTCGGTCAAAATCAAAATGAATGATACTATTTTCAGCACACTAATGCTTTCATTAAATTATCAGACAAAAAAGTATCATTCAAATGTATAAATTAGTTAACTATAGTCCTATTTCAACCTGTGTAATACATTTCTGTGTTTCTACTTCCCTTATCCATCAATCACCATTCAACAAATCATCCTCCACCATTTCCACCACCTTCAGTCAATGCCACCACCAAACTCTTCTTCCTTTCCTTCAGCTTTCAGTGTTCCAAAGAAATCATTCCATTCATGACAACGAATCACTTCTACTACCCAGTCCCCTTTCCACAGCACCTTCTCCAAAATTGCCCTTTTCTCCAAGATTCTTGGGACATGTCCTTGCCATCAAACTTAGTGCATACACTTTCCAGTTTTCATGCTGTTCACATGAACATAAGGACACAAAAAAAAATTAGAAAAGGAGACCATTTGGTCCCTTAATCCTGTTCTGCCATTCATTAAGTTCATAGCTGATTTGATTGTGACCTTAACTCCACTTTCCTTCCTGCTCCCATGACTATGAACATCCTTATAAATAAAAAATCTAATTCAGCAACAAGACTAGCTTCGTCAAATTCATTCTTTGAGTGAACAATTGATAATAGTAAATGCACAATGTATTTATTTGCTGTACTGTGTATTTATCTGTCTGTGCATCTCTCTCCATGTGTATTTCTCTCTTTCACATTTCTGTCTTTTTCTCTCAGATCAATGAATTTCCCTCCAATTATTACAATTTCTTTCTCTCCCCACACCCATGTTTGTTGTCTTCTGCTATTTTCCCTTTTCTTTTGTTATTTTTGTTCCCTCCATAATTTTGACTTTTCCCTTTTCACTCCATCTCTCTTGCTATACAGCTCTTCTCTCCTAATCTGTCTCACTTGTGGGTGCTTTCCTTCTCATTTCCTATCTCTCTCACGTGGAAACTGAGTGAACTGGGGTAAGAAACTCAATGTCTTCCTGTATCACGAATAATTTTTTTCTGTCTGTCTTCCTTTCTTTCTCAGGCTAAAGCTTCTCTTCCAGGTTATTTCTGCTCCACTTGATTGTTCTCCTTTTCTGATTTTTGTCTTGAGGTTGCCCCCACCCACCCCTTTCGATTTCTCTCCCTTGTCTGTTTTTCCCTCTTTGTGTCTCTCCTCTGTTGGGCAATCTCTTTCCTCCTATTTCCATTTCTTTCTGGAATTTATTTTTCTTCTTCTTGAATATTTTTCTATCTCCATCACGGTTTTTCATTAGTTTCTCTACCCAGTTCACTCAGGTTCTCTATGCCCCTCTTCTGGCACATTTCTTGCTTTCTGTTTGATTCACCCAAATCTGGGCCTTTCTCTTTTCCTCTATTTGTCTGTTTTCTCCGATCTTGATTTTTTTCATTCTGTTGTCTGTATATCTGTCACATTATCTTATTTTCTATTCCTCTTTGCTGTTTTTTTTCTCTAATTTCTCTATCTATTCTTTTTCGATTTTCCCTCTTTGTGTTTCGTCTGACTTCTCTTGCTTTTTTTTTACTTTATTACATTTCTGTTCTTTCATTGTTTGCCTTTCTGTTTGTGCTTTTCTCATCATTTCCCCATCTTTTTCTTTTTTTTTCAATTACACTTTTTCTCTGTCTTTTTCTCCTCTCCTTCCCACATTCACCCTCTGTCTTTCTCTCCTATTCACACTTTCTGTCTCCCCCTCCCAAATGCCGCTTCTGAAAAGTGCGATCCCAGCCCAGGCCAAGCCGCGGCTTTGATTTGAACCGCAGCCGGGGACAGCCTGCCGGGGCCCGGACTGAGATGAGCTGGACCGGTGCTCCTCGTCCCCTGGGGGCCGCTTCCCCGGTTCCAATGGCAGCAATGCTGGGTGTGTGGGGCCCGAGGCCAAGCTCTTACCTGCGGCCGGAGGGAGGAAGGGCGGGCGGCGGCCTGGAGCAGGAGGTCGGTGCCGGAGCTGGAATCCTGTCAGAGAGTCGAGAGGGAGCGAGGCCGGCACCCGCTCAGTAACCAGGCAACAATTCAAATTCTAATCGAAAGCACAGGCCGCGAGCGGCAACACAAACCCCGAGAACAAAATAACGGCGGAGACACTGAGAGCGGCGGAGAGGGAGGGGAGAGTCAACCGACAGACGTCAGCAAGGGAGAGAGAGAGAGAGAGAGAGACAGGGGGAGAGAGTGAGACAGGCTGGGGAAAGAGATAGAGACGGGGGAGAGTGAGAGAGACGGGGGGAAGAGATAGAGACGGGGAGAGTGAGAGAGACGGGGGGAAGAGATAGAGACGGGAGGATAAACGGGGAGAGAGTGAGAGAGATAGGAGGAAAGATAGAGAGCGGGGGGGGTGGTTAGAGAGCGGGGGGGGGGTGGTAGAGAGCGGGGGGGTGGGTGGTAGAGAGCGGGGGGGGGGGGTAGAGAGCGGGGGGGGGGGGGTAGAGAGCGGGGGGGGGGGGTTAGTAGAGAGCGGGGGGGGGGGGTAGAGAGCGGGGGGGGGGGGTAGAGAGCGGGGGGGGGGGGTAGAAGAGCGGGGGGGGGAGAGAGAGCGGGGGGGGTAGAGAGCGGGGGGGGGTAGAGAGCGGGGGGGGGGGTAGAGAGCGGGGGGGGGGGTAGAGAGCGGGGGTGTTATGAGAGCGGGGGGGGGTAGAGAGAGGGGGGGGGGTAGAGAGCGGGTAGAGAGCGGGGGGGATAGAGAGAGGGGGGGGATAGAGAGAGGGGGGGGATAGTGAGCGAGGGGGGGATGGGGGGGATAGAGGGGGGGTGGGTAGAGAGACAGGGGGTAGAGAGATGGGGGGGTGGTGGGCAGAGAGACGGGTGGGTAGAGAGATGGTGGGGTTGGGGGTAGAGGGGCGGGGATAGAGAGAGGGGGGAGAAGAGAGAAGGGGAGAGAGAGAGAGAGAAGGGGTTAGAGAGAGAGAGAGAAGGGTAGAGAGAGAGAGAGAGACGGGGGGTAGAGGAGGACATGGGAGGGAGAGAGAGAAGGGGGAGAGAAGGAAGAGAGAAAGGGGGACAGAGAGGGAGAGAGAGAAGGGGGACACAGAGAGAAAAAAGGGGGGGAAGAGAGAGAAGGGGGAGAGCGAGAGAGAGAGAAAGAAGGGGAGAGAGAGGAAGGGGGAAAGAGAGAGAGAGAAGTGGGAGAGAGAGAGAAGGGGAGAGAGAGAGAGAAGGGGGGAGAGAGAGAGAAAGAGAGAGAGAAGGGGGAGATAGAGGGGGAGAGAGACAGCGGAAAGAGATAGAGACGGGGGAGAGAGACAGTGGAAAGAGCTAGAGACGGGGGAGATAAACGGGGAGAGAGTAAGAGAGAGAGAGAGACAGAGGGAAGAAAAGGAGAGAGAGTGAAAGAGAAGGGGAGAAAGTGAGAGAAACAGGGAGAGAGCGTGAGAGAGTCGGGAGAAGAGATAGAGACGGGGGGATAGATGGGGAGAGAGTGACAGAGCCGAGGGGGGTAGAGAAGAGAGAAATACAGGAGGGGTGCAGAGAGAGAGAGAGAAGGGG